>CAVLGZ010000012.1:0-70544 GCA_963669245.1 Quercus cerris | reverse complement strand
TTTATAAGAATTAAACGCGCTTATGCTGATGGGTGCGATCATACCAACACTAATGCACCGGATCCCATCAGAACTCCGCAGTTAAGCGTGTTTGGGCGAGAGTAGTACTAGGATGGGTGACCTCCTGGGAAGTCCTCGTGTTGCACCCCTCTCTTTTTCTTCGCATTTTTTTTCGTTGGGGTTGTCGTTTACGGCGGTTCAGCACGCTCGCTCTGCATGCACCCCTTTCATTTTCCCAGCATTTTTTTTTTTTTTCTCGTTGGGCTTATCGTTTACGTCGGTCCAGCACGCTCGCTTCGTAGGCTTAGCGCGCCCCAGGCCAAAAACACGAGCCGCGGATCTCGTTTTGGGTGCTAAAGCGTCGCGGCGACGTCGAAATCCGCGGAAGCCCCTCGGGTTGCACCTCTCCGGCGTTAAGGTGCATCGTTGCGTTCGGATCCTTTTATAAGAATTAAACGCGCTTATGCTGATGGGTGCGATCATACCAACACTAATGCACCGGATCCCATCAGAACTCCGCAGTTAAGCGTGTTTGGGCGAGAGTAGTACTAGGATGGGTGACCTCCTGGGAAGTCCTCGTGTTGCACCCCTCTCTTTTTCTTCGCATTTTTTTTCGTTGGGGTTGTCGTTTACGGCGGTTCAGCACGCTCGCTCTGCATGCACCCCTTTCATTTTCCCAGCATTTTTTTTTTTTTTTCTCGTTGGGCTTATCGTTTACGTCGGTCCAGCACGCTCGCTTCGTAGGCTTAGCGCGCCCCAGGCCAAAAACACGAGCCGCGGATCTCGTTTTGGGTGCTAAAGCGTCGCGGCGACGTCGAAATCCGCGGAAGCCCCTCGGGTTGCACCTCTCCGGCGTTAAGGTGCATCGTTGCGTTCGGATCCTTTTATAAGAATTAAACGCGCTTATGCTGATGGGTGCGATCATACCAACACTAATGCACCGGATCCCATCAGAACTCCGCAGTTAAGCGTGTTTGGGCGAGAGTAGTACTAGGATGGGTGACCTCCTGGGAAGTCCTCGTGTTGCACCCCTCTCTTTTTCTTCGCATTTTTTTTCGTTGGGGTTGTCGTTTACGGCGGTTCAGCACGCTCGCTCTGCATGCACCCCTTTCATTTTCCCAGCATTTTTTTTTTTTTTTCTCGTTGGGCTTATCGTTTACGTCGGTCCAGCACGCTCGCTTCGTAGGCTTAGCGCGCCCCAGGCCAAAAACACGAGCCGCGGATCTCGTTTTGGGTGCTAAAGCGTCGCGGCGACGTCGAAATCCGCGGAAGCCCCTCGGGTTGCACCTCTCCGGCGTTAAGGTGCATCGTTGCGTTCGGATCCTTTTATAAGAATTAAACGCGCTTATGCTGATGGGTGCGATCATACCAACACTAATGCACCGGATCCCATCAGAACTCCGCAGTTAAGCGTGTTTGGGCGAGAGTAGTACTAGGATGGGTGACCTCCTGGGAAGTCCTCGTGTTGCACCCCTCTCTTTTTCTTCGCATTTTTTTTCGTTGGGGTTGTCGTTTACGGCGGTTCAGCACGCTCGCTCTGCATGCACCCCTTTCATTTTCCCAGCATTTTTTTTTTTTTTTCTCGTTGGGCTTATCGTTTACGTCGGTCCAGCACGCTCGCTTCGTAGGCTTAGCGCGCCCCAGGCCAAAAACACGAGCCGCGGATCTCGTTTTGGGTGCTAAAGCGTCGCGGCGACGTCGAAATCCGCGGAAGCCCCTCGGGTTGCACCTCTCCGGCGTTAAGGTGCATCGTTGCGTTCGGATCCTTTTATAAGAATTAAACGCGCTTATGCTGATGGGTGCGATCATACCAACACTAATGCACCGGATCCCATCAGAACTCCGCAGTTAAGCGTGTTTGGGCGAGAGTAGTACTAGGATGGGTGACCTCCTGGGAAGTCCTCGTGTTGCACCCCTCTCTTTTTCTTCGCATTTTTTTTCGTTGGGGTTGTCGTTTACGGCGGTTCAGCACGCTCGCTCTGCATGCACCCCTTTCATTTTCCAGCATTTTTTTTTTTTTTTTCTCGTTGGGCTTATCGTTTACGTCGGTCCAGCACGCTCGCTTCGTAGGCTTAGCGCGCCCCAGGCCAAAAACACGAGCCGCGGATCTCGTTTTGGGTGCTAAAGCGTCGCGGCGACGTCGAAATCCGCGGAAGCCCCTCGGGTTGCACCTCTCCGGCGTTAAGGTGCATCGTTGCGTTCGGATCCTTTTATAAGAATTAAACGCGCTTATGCTGATGGGTGCGATCATACCAACACTAATGCACCGGATCCCATCAGAACTCCGCAGTTAAGCGTGTTTGGGCGAGAGTAGTACTAGGATGGGTGACCTCCTGGGAAGTCCTCGTGTTGCACCCCTCTCTTTTTCTTCGCATTTTTTTTCGTTGGGGTTGTCGTTTACGGCGGTTCAGCACGCTCGCTCTGCATGCACCCCTTTCATTTTCCCAGCATTTTTTTTTTTTTTCTCGTTGGGCTTATCGTTTACGTCGGTCCAGCACGCTCGCTTCGTAGGCTTAGCGCGCCCCAGGCCAAAAACACGAGCCGCGGATCTCGTTTTGGGTGCTAAAGCGTCGCGGCGACGTCGAAATCCGCGGAAGCCCCTCGGGTTGCACCTCTCCGGCGTTAAGGTGCATCGTTGCGTTCGGATCCTTTTATAAGAATTAAACGCGCTTATGCTGATGGGTGCGATCATACCAACACTAATGCACCGGATCCCATCAGAACTCCGCAGTTAAGCGTGTTTGGGCGAGAGTAGTACTAGGATGGGTGACCTCCTGGGAAGTCCTCGTGTTGCACCCCTCTCTTTTTCTTCGCATTTTTTTTCGTTGGGGTTGTCGTTTACGGCGGTTCAGCACGCTCGCTCTGCATGCACCCCTTTCATTTTCCCAGCATTTTTTTTTTTTTTTCTCGTTGGGCTTATCGTTTACGTCGGTCCAGCACGCTCGCTTCGTAGGCTTAGCGCGCCCCAGGCCAAAAACACGAGCCGCGGATCTCGTTTTGGGTGCTAAAGCGTCGCGGCGACGTCGAAATCCGCGGAAGCCCCTCGGGTTGCACCTCTCCGGCGTTAAGGTGCATCGTTGCGTTCGGATCCTTTTATAAGAATTAAACGCGCTTATGCTGATGGGTGCGATCATACCAACACTAATGCACCGGATCCCATCAGAACTCCGCAGTTAAGCGTGTTTGGGCGAGAGTAGTACTAGGATGGGTGACCTCCTGGGAAGTCCTCGTGTTGCACCCCTCTCTTTTTCTTCGCATTTTTTTTCGTTGGGGTTGTCGTTTACGGCGGTTCAGCACGCTCGCTCTGCATGCACCCCTTTCATTTTCCCAGCATTTTTTTTTTTTTTTCTCGTTGGGCTTATCGTTTACGTCGGTCCAGCACGCTCGCTTCGTAGGCTTAGCGCGCCCCAGGCCAAAAACACGAGCCGCGGATCTCGTTTTGGGTGCTAAAGCGTCGCGGCGACGTCGAAATCCGCGGAAGCCCCTCGGGTTGCACCTCTCCGGCGTTAAGGTGCATCGTTGCGTTCGGATCCTTTTATAAGAATTAAACGCGCTTATGCTGATGGGTGCGATCATACCAACACTAATGCACCGGATCCCATCAGAACTCCGCAGTTAAGCGTGTTTGGGCGAGAGTAGTACTAGGATGGGTGACCTCCTGGGAAGTCCTCGTGTTGCACCCCTCTCTTTTTCTTCGCATTTTTTTTCGTTGGGGTTGTCGTTTACGGCGGTTCAGCACGCTCGCTCTGCATGCACCCCTTTCATTTTCCCAGCATTTTTTTTTTTTTTTCTCGTTGGGCTTATCGTTTACGTCGGTCCAGCACGCTCGCTTCGTAGGCTTAGCGCGCCCCAGGCCAAAAACACGAGCCGCGGATCTCGTTTTGGGTGCTAAAGCGTCGCGGCGACGTCGAAATCCGCGGAAGCCCCTCGGGTTGCACCTCTCCGGCGTTAAGGTGCATCGTTGCGTTCGGATCCTTTTATAAGAATTAAACGCGCTTATGCTGATGGGTGCGATCATACCAACACTAATGCACCGGATCCCATCAGAACTCCGCAGTTAAGCGTGTTTGGGCGAGAGTAGTACTAGGATGGGTGACCTCCTGGGAAGTCCTCGTGTTGCACCCCTCTCTTTTTCTTCGCATTTTTTTTCGTTGGGGTTGTCGTTTACGGCGGTTCAGCACGCTCGCTCTGCATGCACCCCTTTCATTTTCCCAGCATTTTTTTTTTTTTTTCTCGTTGGGCTTATCGTTTACGTCGGTCCAGCACGCTCGCTTCGTAGGCTTAGCGCGCCCCAGGCCAAAAACACGAGCCGCGGATCTCGTTTTGGGTGCTAAAGCGTCGCGGCGACGTCGAAATCCGCGGAAGCCCCTCGGGTTGCACCTCTCCGGCGTTAAGGTGCATCGTTGCGTTCGGATCCTTTTATAAGAATTAAACGCGCTTATGCTGATGGGTGCGATCATACCAACACTAATGCACCGGATCCCATCAGAACTCCGCAGTTAAGCGTGTTTGGGCGAGAGTAGTACTAGGATGGGTGACCTCCTGGGAAGTCCTCGTGTTGCACCCCTCTCTTTTTCTTCGCATTTTTTTTCGTTGGGGTTGTCGTTTACGGCGGTTCAGCACGCTCGCTCTGCATGCACCCCTTTCATTTTCCCAGCATTTTTTTTTTTTTTTCTCGTTGGGCTTATCGTTTACGTCGGTCCAGCACGCTCGCTTCGTAGGCTTAGCGCGCCCCAGGCCAAAAACACGAGCCGCGGATCTCGTTTTGGGTGCTAAAGCGTCGCGGCGACGTCGAAATCCGCGGAAGCCCCTCGGGTTGCACCTCTCCGGCGTTAAGGTGCATCGTTGCGTTCGGATCCTTTTATAAGAATTAAACGCGCTTATGCTGATGGGTGCGATCATACCAACACTAATGCACCGGATCCCATCAGAACTCCGCAGTTAAGCGTGTTTGGGCGAGAGTAGTACTAGGATGGGTGACCTCCTGGGAAGTCCTCGTGTTGCACCCCTCTCTTTTTCTTCGCATTTTTTTTCGTTGGGGTTGTCGTTTACGGCGGTTCAGCACGCTCGCTCTGCATGCACCCCTTTCATTTTCCCAGCATTTTTTTTTTTTTTTCTCGTTGGGCTTATCGTTTACGTCGGTCCAGCACGCTCGCTTCGTAGGCTTAGCGCGCCCCAGGCCAAAAACACGAGCCGCGGATCTCGTTTTGGGTGCTAAAGCGTCGCGGCGACGTCGAAATCCGCGGAAGCCCCTCGGGTTGCACCTCTCCGGCGTTAAGGTGCATCGTTGCGTTCGGATCCTTTTATAAGAATTAAACGCGCTTATGCTGATGGGTGCGATCATACCAACACTAATGCACCGGATCCCATCAGAACTCCGCAGTTAAGCGTGTTTGGGCGAGAGTAGTACTAGGATGGGTGACCTCCTGGGAAGTCCTCGTGTTGCACCCCTCTCTTTTTCTTCGCATTTTTTTTCGTTGGGGTTGTCGTTTACGGCGGTTCAGCACGCTCGCTCTGCATGCACCCCTTTCATTTTCCCAGCATTTTTTTTTTTTTTCTCGTTGGGCTTATCGTTTACGTCGGTCCAGCACGCTCGCTTCGTAGGCTTAGCGCGCCCCAGGCCAAAAACACGAGCCGCGGATCTCGTTTTGGGTGCTAAAGCGTCGCGGCGACGTCGAAATCCGCGGAAGCCCCTCGGGTTGCACCTCTCCGGCGTTAAGGTGCATCGTTGCGTTCGGATCCTTTTATAAGAATTAAACGCGCTTATGCTGATGGGTGCGATCATACCAACACTAATGCACCGGATCCCATCAGAACTCCGCAGTTAAGCGTGTTTGGGCGAGAGTAGTACTAGGATGGGTGACCTCCTGGGAAGTCCTCGTGTTGCACCCCTCTCTTTTTCTTCGCATTTTTTTTCGTTGGGGTTGTCGTTTACGGCGGTTCAGCACGCTCGCTCTGCATGCACCCCTTTCATTTTCCCAGCATTTTTTTTTTTTTTTCTCGTTGGGCTTATCGTTTACGTCGGTCCAGCACGCTCGCTTCGTAGGCTTAGCGCGCCCCAGGCCAAAAACACGAGCCGCGGATCTCGTTTTGGGTGCTAAAGCGTCGCGGCGACGTCGAAATCCGCGGAAGCCCCTCGGGTTGCACCTCTCCGGCGTTAAGGTGCATCGTTGCGTTCGGATCCTTTTATAAGAATTAAACGCGCTTATGCTGATGGGTGCGATCATACCAACACTAATGCACCGGATCCCATCAGAACTCCGCAGTTAAGCGTGTTTGGGCGAGAGTAGTACTAGGATGGGTGACCTCCTGGGAAGTCCTCGTGTTGCACCCCTCTCTTTTTCTTCGCATTTTTTTTCGTTGGGGTTGTCGTTTACGGCGGTTCAGCACGCTCGCTCTGCATGCACCCCTTTCATTTTCCCAGCATTTTTTTTTTTTTTTCTCGTTGGGCTTATCGTTTACGTCGGTCCAGCACGCTCGCTTCGTAGGCTTAGCGCGCCCCAGGCCAAAAACACGAGCCGCGGATCTCGTTTTGGGTGCTAAAGCGTCGCGGCGACGTCGAAATCCGCGGAAGCCCCTCGGGTTGCACCTCTCCGGCGTTAAGGTGCATCGTTGCGTTCGGATCCTTTTATAAGAATTAAACGCGCTTATGCTGATGGGTGCGATCATACCAACACTAATGCACCGGATCCCATCAGAACTCCGCAGTTAAGCGTGTTTGGGCGAGAGTAGTACTAGGATGGGTGACCTCCTGGGAAGTCCTCGTGTTGCACCCCTCTCTTTTTCTTCGCATTTTTTTTCGTTGGGGTTGTCGTTTACGGCGGTTCAGCACGCTCGCTCTGCATGCACCCCTTTCATTTTCCCAGCATTTTTTTTTTTTTTTCTCGTTGGGCTTATCGTTTACGTCGGTCCAGCACGCTCGCTTCGTAGGCTTAGCGCGCCCCAGGCCAAAAACACGAGCCGCGGATCTCGTTTTGGGTGCTAAAGCGTCGCGGCGACGTCGAAATCCGCGGAAGCCCCTCGGGTTGCACCTCTCCGGCGTTAAGGTGCATCGTTGCGTTCGGATCCTTTTATAAGAATTAAACGCGCTTATGCTGATGGGTGCGATCATACCAACACTAATGCACCGGATCCCATCAGAACTCCGCAGTTAAGCGTGTTTGGGCGAGAGTAGTACTAGGATGGGTGACCTCCTGGGAAGTCCTCGTGTTGCACCCCTCTCTTTTTCTTCGCATTTTTTTTCGTTGGGGTTGTCGTTTACGGCGGTTCAGCACGCTCGCTCTGCATGCACCCCTTTCATTTTCCCAGCATTTTTTTTTTTTTTCTCGTTGGGCTTATCGTTTACGTCGGTCCAGCACGCTCGCTTCGTAGGCTTAGCGCGCCCCAGGCCAAAAACACGAGCCGCGGATCTCGTTTTGGGTGCTAAAGCGTCGCGGCGACGTCGAAATCCGCGGAAGCCCCTCGGGTTGCACCTCTCCGGCGTTAAGGTGCATCGTTGCGTTCGGATCCTTTTATAAGAATTAAACGCGCTTATGCTGATGGGTGCGATCATACCAACACTAATGCACCGGATCCCATCAGAACTCCGCAGTTAAGCGTGTTTGGGCGAGAGTAGTACTAGGATGGGTGACCTCCTGGGAAGTCCTCGTGTTGCACCCCTCTCTTTTTCTTCGCATTTTTTTTCGTTGGGGTTGTCGTTTACGGCGGTTCAGCACGCTCGCTCTGCATGCACCCCTTTCATTTTCCCAGCATTTTTTTTTTTTTTTCTCGTTGGGCTTATCGTTTACGTCGGTCCAGCACGCTCGCTTCGTAGGCTTAGCGCGCCCCAGGCCAAAAACACGAGCCGCGGATCTCGTTTTGGGTGCTAAAGCGTCGCGGCGACGTCGAAATCCGCGGAAGCCCCTCGGGTTGCACCTCTCCGGCGTTAAGGTGCATCGTTGCGTTCGGATCCTTTTATAAGAATTAAACGCGCTTATGCTGATGGGTGCGATCATACCAACACTAATGCACCGGATCCCATCAGAACTCCGCAGTTAAGCGTGTTTGGGCGAGAGTAGTACTAGGATGGGTGACCTCCTGGGAAGTCCTCGTGTTGCACCCCTCTCTTTTTCTTCGCATTTTTTTTCGTTGGGGTTGTCGTTTACGGCGGTTCAGCACGCTCGCTCTGCATGCACCCCTTTCATTTTCCCAGCATTTTTTTTTTTTTTTCTCGTTGGGCTTATCGTTTACGTCGGTCCAGCACGCTCGCTTCGTAGGCTTAGCGCGCCCCAGGCCAAAAACACGAGCCGCGGATCTCGTTTTGGGTGCTAAAGCGTCGCGGCGACGTCGAAATCCGCGGAAGCCCCTCGGGTTGCACCTCTCCGGCGTTAAGGTGCATCGTTGCGTTCGGATCCTTTTATAAGAATTAAACGCGCTTATGCTGATGGGTGCGATCATACCAACACTAATGCACCGGATCCCATCAGAACTCCGCAGTTAAGCGTGTTTGGGCGAGAGTAGTACTAGGATGGGTGACCTCCTGGGAAGTCCTCGTGTTGCACCCCTCTCTTTTTCTTCGCATTTTTTTTCGTTGGGGTTGTCGTTTACGGCGGTTCAGCACGCTCGCTCTGCATGCACCCCTTTCATTTTCCCAGCATTTTTTTTTTTTTTTCTCGTTGGGCTTATCGTTTACGTCGGTCCAGCACGCTCGCTTCGTAGGCTTAGCGCGCCCCAGGCCAAAAACACGAGCCGCGGATCTCGTTTTGGGTGCTAAAGCGTCGCGGCGACGTCGAAATCCGCGGAAGCCCCTCGGGTTGCACCTCTCCGGCGTTAAGGTGCATCGTTGCGTTCGGATCCTTTTATAAGAATTAAACGCGCTTATGCTGATGGGTGCGATCATACCAACACTAATGCACCGGATCCCATCAGAACTCCGCAGTTAAGCGTGTTTGGGCGAGAGTAGTACTAGGATGGGTGACCTCCTGGGAAGTCCTCGTGTTGCACCCCTCTCTTTTTCTTCGCATTTTTTTTCGTTGGGGTTGTCGTTTACGGCGGTTCAGCACGCTCGCTCTGCATGCACCCCTTTCATTTTCCCAGCATTTTTTTTTTTTTTTCTCGTTGGGCTTATCGTTTACGTCGGTCCAGCACGCTCGCTTCGTAGGCTTAGCGCGCCCCAGGCCAAAAACACGAGCCGCGGATCTCGTTTTGGGTGCTAAAGCGTCGCGGCGACGTCGAAATCCGCGGAAGCCCCTCGGGTTGCACCTCTCCGGCGTTAAGGTGCATCGTTGCGTTCGGATCCTTTTATAAGAATTAAACGCGCTTATGCTGATGGGTGCGATCATACCAACACTAATGCACCGGATCCCATCAGAACTCCGCAGTTAAGCGTGTTTGGGCGAGAGTAGTACTAGGATGGGTGACCTCCTGGGAAGTCCTCGTGTTGCACCCCTCTCTTTTTCTTCGCATTTTTTTTCGTTGGGGTTGTCGTTTACGGCGGTTCAGCACGCTCGCTCTGCATGCACCCCTTTCATTTTCCCAGCATTTTTTTTTTTTTTTCTCGTTGGGCTTATCGTTTACGTCGGTCCAGCACGCTCGCTTCGTAGGCTTAGCGCGCCCCAGGCCAAAAACACGAGCCGCGGATCTCGTTTTGGGTGCTAAAGCGTCGCGGCGACGTCGAAATCCGCGGAAGCCCCTCGGGTTGCACCTCTCCGGCGTTAAGGTGCATCGTTGCGTTCGGATCCTTTTATAAGAATTAAACGCGCTTATGCTGATGGGTGCGATCATACCAACACTAATGCACCGGATCCCATCAGAACTCCGCAGTTAAGCGTGTTTGGGCGAGAGTAGTACTAGGATGGGTGACCTCCTGGGAAGTCCTCGTGTTGCACCCCTCTCTTTTTCTTCGCATTTTTTTTCGTTGGGGTTGTCGTTTACGGCGGTTCAGCACGCTCGCTCTGCATGCACCCCTTTCATTTTCCCAGCATTTTTTTTTTTTTTTCTCGTTGGGCTTATCGTTTACGTCGGTCCAGCACGCTCGCTTCGTAGGCTTAGCGCGCCCCAGGCCAAAAACACGAGCCGCGGATCTCGTTTTGGGTGCTAAAGCGTCGCGGCGACGTCGAAATCCGCGGAAGCCCCTCGGGTTGCACCTCTCCGGCGTTAAGGTGCATCGTTGCGTTCGGATCCTTTTATAAGAATTAAACGCGCTTATGCTGATGGGTGCGATCATACCAACACTAATGCACCGGATCCCATCAGAACTCCGCAGTTAAGCGTGTTTGGGCGAGAGTAGTACTAGGATGGGTGACCTCCTGGGAAGTCCTCGTGTTGCACCCCTCTCTTTTTCTTCGCATTTTTTTTCGTTGGGGTTGTCGTTTACGGCGGTTCAGCACGCTCGCTCTGCATGCACCCCTTTCATTTTCCCAGCATTTTTTTTTTTTTTTCTCGTTGGGCTTATCGTTTACGTCGGTCCAGCACGCTCGCTTCGTAGGCTTAGCGCGCCCCAGGCCAAAAACACGAGCCGCGGATCTCGTTTTGGGTGCTAAAGCGTCGCGGCGACGTCGAAATCCGCGGAAGCCCCTCGGGTTGCACCTCTCCGGCGTTAAGGTGCATCGTTGCGTTCGGATCCTTTTATAAGAATTAAACGCGCTTATGCTGATGGGTGCGATCATACCAACACTAATGCACCGGATCCCATCAGAACTCCGCAGTTAAGCGTGTTTGGGCGAGAGTAGTACTAGGATGGGTGACCTCCTGGGAAGTCCTCGTGTTGCACCCCTCTCTTTTTCTTCGCATTTTTTTTCGTTGGGGTTGTTGTTTACGGCGGTTCAGCACGCTCGCTCTGCATGCACCCCTTTCATTTTCCCAGCATTTTTTTTTTTTTTTCTCGTTGGGCTTATCGTTTACGTCGGTCCAGCACGCTCGCTTCGTAGGCTTAGCGCGCCCCAGGCCAAAAACACGAGCCGCGGATCTCGTTTTGGGTGCTAAAGCGTCGCGGCGACGTCGAAATCCGCGGAAGCCCCTCGGGTTGCACCTCTCCGGCGTTAAGGTGCATCGTTGCGTTCGGATCCTTTTATAAGAATTAAACGCGCTTATGCTGATGGGTGCGATCATACCAACACTAATGCACCGGATCCCATCAGAACTCCGCAGTTAAGCGTGTTTGGGCGAGAGTAGTACTAGGATGGGTGACCTCCTGGGAAGTCCTCGTGTTGCACCCCTCTCTTTTTCTTCGCATTTTTTTTCGTTGGGGTTGTCGTTTACGGCGGTTCAGCACGCTCGCTCTGCATGCACCCCTTTCATTTTCCCAGCATTTTTTTTTTTTTTTCTCGTTGGGCTTATCGTTTACGTCGGTCCAGCACGCTCGCTTCGTAGGCTTAGCGCGCCCCAGGCCAAAAACACGAGCCGCGGATCTCGTTTTGGGTGCTAAAGCGTCGCGGCGACGTCGAAATCCGCGGAAGCCCCTCGGGTTGCACCTCTCCGGCGTTAAGGTGCATCGTTGCGTTCGGATCCTTTTATAAGAATTAAACGCGCTTATGCTGATGGGTGCGATCATACCAACACTAATGCACCGGATCCCATCAGAACTCCGCAGTTAAGCGTGTTTGGGCGAGAGTAGTACTAGGATGGGTGACCTCCTGGGAAGTCCTCGTGTTGCACCCCTCTCTTTTTCTTCGCATTTTTTTTCGTTGGGGTTGTCGTTTACGGCGGTTCAGCACGCTCGCTCTGCATGCACCCCTTTCATTTTCCCAGCATTTTTTTTTTTTTTTCTCGTTGGGCTTATCGTTTACGTCGGTCCAGCACGCTCGCTTCGTAGGCTTAGCGCGCCCCAGGCCAAAAACACGAGCCGCGGATCTCGTTTTGGGTGCTAAAGCGTCGCGGCGACGTCGAAATCCGCGGAAGCCCCTCGGGTTGCACCTCTCCGGCGTTAAGGTGCATCGTTGCGTTCGGATCCTTTTATAAGAATTAAACGCGCTTATGCTGATGGGTGCGATCATACCAACACTAATGCACCGGATCCCATCAGAACTCCGCAGTTAAGCGTGTTTGGGCGAGAGTAGTACTAGGATGGGTGACCTCCTGGGAAGTCCTCGTGTTGCACCCCTCTCTTTTTCTTCGCATTTTTTTTCGTTGGGGTTGTCGTTTACGGCGGTTCAGCACGCTCGCTCTGCATGCACCCCTTTCATTTTCCCAGCATTTTTTTTTTTTTTTCTCGTTGGGCTTATCGTTTACGTCGGTCCAGCACGCTCGCTTCGTAGGCTTAGCGCGCCCCAGGCCAAAAACACGAGCCGCGGATCTCGTTTTGGGTGCTAAAGCGTCGCGGCGACGTCGAAATCCGCGGAAGCCCCTCGGGTTGCACCTCTCCGGCGTTAAGGTGCATCGTTGCGTTCGGATCCTTTTATAAGAATTAAACGCGCTTATGCTGATGGGTGCGATCATACCAACACTAATGCACCGGATCCCATCAGAACTCCGCAGTTAAGCGTGTTTGGGCGAGAGTAGTACTAGGATGGGTGACCTCCTGGGAAGTCCTCGTGTTGCACCCCTCTCTTTTTCTTCGCATTTTTTTTCGTTGGGGTTGTCGTTTACGGCGGTTCAGCACGCTCGCTCTGCATGCACCCCTTTCATTTTCCCAGCATTTTTTTTTTTTTTTCTCGTTGGGCTTATCGTTTACGTCGGTCCAGCACGCTCGCTTCGTAGGCTTAGCGCGCCCCAGGCCAAAAACACGAGCCGCGGATCTCGTTTTGGGTGCTAAAGCGTCGCGGCGACGTCGAAATCCGCGGAAGCCCCTCGGGTTGCACCTCTCCGGCGTTAAGGTGCATCGTTGCGTTCGGATCCTTTTATAAGAATTAAACGCGCTTATGCTGATGGGTGCGATCATACCAACACTAATGCACCGGATCCCATCAGAACTCCGCAGTTAAGCGTGTTTGGGCGAGAGTAGTACTAGGATGGGTGACCTCCTGGGAAGTCCTCGTGTTGCACCCCTCTCTTTTTCTTCGCATTTTTTTTCGTTGGGGTTGTCGTTTACGGCGGTTCAGCACGCTCGCTCTGCATGCACCCCTTTCATTTTCCCAGCATTTTTTTTTTTTTTTCTCGTTGGGCTTATCGTTTACGTCGGTCCAGCACGCTCGCTTCGTAGGCTTAGCGCGCCCCAGGCCAAAAACACGAGCCGCGGATCTCGTTTTGGGTGCTAAAGCGTCGCGGCGACGTCGAAATCCGCGGAAGCCCCTCGGGTTGCACCTCTCCGGCGTTAAGGTGCATCGTTGCGTTCGGATCCTTTTATAAGAATTAAACGCGCTTATGCTGATGGGTGCGATCATACCAACACTAATGCACCGGATCCCATCAGAACTCCGCAGTTAAGCGTGTTTGGGCGAGAGTAGTACTAGGATGGGTGACCTCCTGGGAAGTCCTCGTGTTGCACCCCTCTCTTTTTCTTCGCATTTTTTTTCGTTGGGGTTGTCGTTTACGGCGGTTCAGCACGCTCGCTCTGCATGCACCCCTTTCATTTTCCCAGCATTTTTTTTTTTTTTTCTCGTTGGGCTTATCGTTTACGTCGGTCCAGCACGCTCGCTTCGTAGGCTTAGCGCGCCCCAGGCCAAAAACACGAGCCGCGGATCTCGTTTTGGGTGCTAAAGCGTCGCGGCGACGTCGAAATCCGCGGAAGCCCCTCGGGTTGCACCTCTCCGGCGTTAAGGTGCATCGTTGCGTTCGGATCCTTTTATAAGAATTAAACGCGCTTATGCTGATGGGTGCGATCATACCAACACTAATGCACCGGATCCCATCAGAACTCCGCAGTTAAGCGTGTTTGGGCGAGAGTAGTACTAGGATGGGTGACCTCCTGGGAAGTCCTCGTGTTGCACCCCTCTCTTTTTCTTCGCATTTTTTTTCGTTGGGGTTGTCGTTTACGGCGGTTCAGCACGCTCGCTCTGCATGCACCCCTTTCATTTTCCCAGCATTTTTTTTTTTTTTTCTCGTTGGGCTTATCGTTTACGTCGGTCCAGCACGCTCGCTTCGTAGGCTTAGCGCGCCCCAGGCCAAAAACACGAGCCGCGGATCTCGTTTTGGGTGCTAAAGCGTCGCGGCGACGTCGAAATCCGCGGAAGCCCCTCGGGTTGCACCTCTCCGGCGTTAAGGTGCATCGTTGCGTTCGGATCCTTTTATAAGAATTAAACGCGCTTATGCTGATGGGTGCGATCATACCAACACTAATGCACCGGATCCCATCAGAACTCCGCAGTTAAGCGTGTTTGGGCGAGAGTAGTACTAGGATGGGTGACCTCCTGGGAAGTCCTCGTGTTGCACCCCTCTCTTTTTCTTCGCATTTTTTTTCGTTGGGGTTGTCGTTTACGGCGGTTCAGCACGCTCGCTCTGCATGCACCCCTTTCATTTTCCCAGCATTTTTTTTTTTTTTTCTCGTTGGGCTTATCGTTTACGTCGGTCCAGCACGCTCGCTTCGTAGGCTTAGCGCGCCCCAGGCCAAAAACACGAGCCGCGGATCTCGTTTTGGGTGCTAAAGCGTCGCGGCGACGTCGAAATCCGCGGAAGCCCCTCGGGTTGCACCTCTCCGGCGTTAAGGTGCATCGTTGCGTTCGGATCCTTTTATAAGAATTAAACGCGCTTATGCTGATGGGTGCGATCATACCAACACTAATGCACCGGATCCCATCAGAACTCCGCAGTTAAGCGTGTTTGGGCGAGAGTAGTACTAGGATGGGTGACCTCCTGGGAAGTCCTCGTGTTGCACCCCTCTCTTTTTCTTCGCATTTTTTTTCGTTGGGGTTGTCGTTTACGGCGGTTCAGCACGCTCGCTCTGCATGCACCCCTTTCATTTTCCCAGCATTTTTTTTTTTTTTTCTCGTTGGGCTTATCGTTTACGTCGGTCCAGCACGCTCGCTTCGTAGGCTTAGCGCGCCCCAGGCCAAAAACACGAGCCGCGGATCTCGTTTTGGGTGCTAAAGCGTCGCGGCGACGTCGAAATCCGCGGAAGCCCCTCGGGTTGCACCTCTCCGGCGTTAAGGTGCATCGTTGCGTTCGGATCCTTTTATAAGAATTAAACGCGCTTATGCTGATGGGTGCGATCATACCAACACTAATGCACCGGATCCCATCAGAACTCCGCAGTTAAGCGTGTTTGGGCGAGAGTAGTACTAGGATGGGTGACCTCCTGGGAAGTCCTCGTGTTGCACCCCTCTCTTTTTCTTCGCATTTTTTTTCGTTGGGGTTGTCGTTTACGGCGGTTCAGCACGCTCGCTCTGCATGCACCCCTTTCATTTTCCCAGCATTTTTTTTTTTTTTTCTCGTTGGGCTTATCGTTTACGTCGGTCCAGCACGCTCGCTTCGTAGGCTTAGCGCGCCCCAGGCCAAAAACACGAGCCGCGGATCTCGTTTTGGGTGCTAAAGCGTCGCGGCGACGTCGAAATCCGCGGAAGCCCCTCGGGTTGCACCTCTCCGGCGTTAAGGTGCATCGTTGCGTTCGGATCCTTTTATAAGAATTAAACGCGCTTATGCTGATGGGTGCGATCATACCAACACTAATGCACCGGATCCCATCAGAACTCCGCAGTTAAGCGTGTTTGGGCGAGAGTAGTACTAGGATGGGTGACCTCCTGGGAAGTCCTCGTGTTGCACCCCTCTCTTTTTCTTCGCATTTTTTTTCGTTGGGGTTGTCGTTTACGGCGGTTCAGCACGCTCGCTCTGCATGCACCCCTTTCATTTTCCCAGCATTTTTTTTTTTTTTTCTCGTTGGGCTTATCGTTTACGTCGGTCCAGCACGCTCGCTTCGTAGGCTTAGCGCGCCCCAGGCCAAAAACACGAGCCGCGGATCTCGTTTTGGGTGCTAAAGCGTCGCGGCGACGTCGAAATCCGCGGAAGCCCCTCGGGTTGCACCTCTCCGGCGTTAAGGTGCATCGTTGCGTTCGGATCCTTTTATAAGAATTAAACGCGCTTATGCTGATGGGTGCGATCATACCAACACTAATGCACCGGATCCCATCAGAACTCCGCAGTTAAGCGTGTTTGGGCGAGAGTAGTACTAGGATGGGTGACCTCCTGGGAAGTCCTCGTGTTGCACCCCTCTCTTTTTCTTCGCATTTTTTTTCGTTGGGGTTGTCGTTTACGGCGGTTCAGCACGCTCGCTCTGCATGCACCCCTTTCATTTTCCCAGCATTTTTTTTTTTTTTTCTCGTTGGGCTTATCGTTTACGTCGGTCCAGCACGCTCGCTTCGTAGGCTTAGCGCGCCCCAGGCCAAAAACACGAGCCGCGGATCTCGTTTTGGGTGCTAAAGCGTCGCGGCGACGTCGAAATCCGCGGAAGCCCCTCGGGTTGCACCTCTCCGGCGTTAAGGTGCATCGTTGCGTTCGGATCCTTTTATAAGAATTAAACGCGCTTATGCTGATGGGTGCGATCATACCAACACTAATGCACCGGATCCCATCAGAACTCCGCAGTTAAGCGTGTTTGGGCGAGAGTAGTACTAGGATGGGTGACCTCCTGGGAAGTCCTCGTGTTGCACCCCTCTCTTTTTCTTCGCATTTTTTTTCGTTGGGGTTGTCGTTTACGGCGGTTCAGCACGCTCGCTCTGCATGCACCCCTTTCATTTTCCCAGCATTTTTTTTTTTTTTTCTCGTTGGGCTTATCGTTTACGTCGGTCCAGCACGCTCGCTTCGTAGGCTTAGCGCGCCCCAGGCCAAAAACACGAGCCGCGGATCTCGTTTTGGGTGCTAAAGCGTCGCGGCGACGTCGAAATCCGCGGAAGCCCCTCGGGTTGCACCTCTCCGGCGTTAAGGTGCATCGTTGCGTTCGGATCCTTTTATAAGAATTAAACGCGCTTATGCTGATGGGTGCGATCATACCAACACTAATGCACCGGATCCCATCAGAACTCCGCAGTTAAGCGTGTTTGGGCGAGAGTAGTACTAGGATGGGTGACCTCCTGGGAAGTCCTCGTGTTGCACCCCTCTCTTTTTCTTCGCATTTTTTTTCGTTGGGGTTGTCGTTTACGGCGGTTCAGCACGCTCGCTCTGCATGCACCCCTTTCATTTTCCCAGCATTTTTTTTTTTTTTTCTCGTTGGGCTTATCGTTTACGTCGGTCCAGCACGCTCGCTTCGTAGGCTTAGCGCGCCCCAGGCCAAAAACACGAGCCGCGGATCTCGTTTTGGGTGCTAAAGCGTCGCGGCGACGTCGAAATCCGCGGAAGCCCCTCGGGTTGCACCTCTCCGGCGTTAAGGTGCATCGTTGCGTTCGGATCCTTTTATAAGAATTAAACGCGCTTATGCTGATGGGTGCGATCATACCAACACTAATGCACCGGATCCCATCAGAACTCCGCAGTTAAGCGTGTTTGGGCGAGAGTAGTACTAGGATGGGTGACCTCCTGGGAAGTCCTCGTGTTGCACCCCTCTCTTTTTCTTCGCATTTTTTTTCGTTGGGGTTGTCGTTTACGGCGGTTCAGCACGCTCGCTCTGCATGCACCCCTTTCATTTTCCCAGCATTTTTTTTTTTTTTTCTCGTTGGGCTTATCGTTTACGTCGGTCCAGCACGCTCGCTTCGTAGGCTTAGCGCGCCCCAGGCCAAAAACACGAGCCGCGGATCTCGTTTTGGGTGCTAAAGCGTCGCGGCGACGTCGAAATCCGCGGAAGCCCCTCGGGTTGCACCTCTCCGGCGTTAAGGTGCATCGTTGCGTTCGGATCCTTTTATAAGAATTAAACGCGCTTATGCTGATGGGTGCGATCATACCAACACTAATGCACCGGATCCCATCAGAACTCCGCAGTTAAGCGTGTTTGGGCGAGAGTAGTACTAGGATGGGTGACCTCCTGGGAAGTCCTCGTGTTGCACCCCTCTCTTTTTCTTCGCATTTTTTTTCGTTGGGGTTGTCGTTTACGGCGGTTCAGCACGCTCGCTCTGCATGCACCCCTTTCATTTTCCCAGCATTTTTTTTTTTTTTTCTCGTTGGGCTTATCGTTTACGTCGGTCCAGCACGCTCGCTTCGTAGGCTTAGCGCGCCCCAGGCCAAAAACACGAGCCGCGGATCTCGTTTTGGGTGCTAAAGCGTCGCGGCGACGTCGAAATCCGCGGAAGCCCCTCGGGTTGCACCTCTCCGGCGTTAAGGTGCATCGTTGCGTTCGGATCCTTTTATAAGAATTAAACGCGCTTATGCTGATGGGTGCGATCATACCAACACTAATGCACCGGATCCCATCAGAACTCCGCAGTTAAGCGTGTTTGGGCGAGAGTAGTACTAGGATGGGTGACCTCCTGGGAAGTCCTCGTGTTGCACCCCTCTCTTTTTCTTCGCATTTTTTTTCGTTGGGGTTGTCGTTTACGGCGGTTCAGCACGCTCGCTCTGCATGCACCCCTTTCATTTTCCCAGCATTTTTTTTTTTTTTTCTCGTTGGGCTTATCGTTTACGTCGGTCCAGCACGCTCGCTTCGTAGGCTTAGCGCGCCCCAGGCCAAAAACACGAGCCGCGGATCTCGTTTTGGGTGCTAAAGCGTCGCGGCGACGTCGAAATCCGCGGAAGCCCCTCGGGTTGCACCTCTCCGGCGTTAAGGTGCATCGTTGCGTTCGGATCCTTTTATAAGAATTAAACGCGCTTATGCTGATGGGTGCGATCATACCAACACTAATGCACCGGATCCCATCAGAACTCCGCAGTTAAGCGTGTTTGGGCGAGAGTAGTACTAGGATGGGTGACCTCCTGGGAAGTCCTCGTGTTGCACCCCTCTCTTTTTCTTCGCATTTTTTTTCGTTGGGGTTGTCGTTTACGGCGGTTCAGCACGCTCGCTCTGCATGCACCCCTTTCATTTTCCCAGCATTTTTTTTTTTTTTTCTCGTTGGGCTTATCGTTTACGTCGGTCCAGCACGCTCGCTTCGTAGGCTTAGCGCGCCCCAGGCCAAAAACACGAGCCGCGGATCTCGTTTTGGGTGCTAAAGCGTCGCGGCGACGTCGAAATCCGCGGAAGCCCCTCGGGTTGCACCTCTCCGGCGTTAAGGTGCATCGTTGCGTTCGGATCCTTTTATAAGAATTAAACGCGCTTATGCTGATGGGTGCGATCATACCAACACTAATGCACCGGATCCCATCAGAACTCCGCAGTTAAGCGTGTTTGGGCGAGAGTAGTACTAGGATGGGTGACCTCCTGGGAAGTCCTCGTGTTGCACCCCTCTCTTTTTCTTCGCATTTTTTTTCGTTGGGGTTGTCGTTTACGGCGGTTCAGCACGCTCGCTCTGCATGCACCCCTTTCATTTTCCCAGCATTTTTTTTTTTTTTTCTCGTTGGGCTTATCGTTTACGTCGGTCCAGCACGCTCGCTTCGTAGGCTTAGCGCGCCCCAGGCCAAAAACACGAGCCGCGGATCTCGTTTTGGGTGCTAAAGCGTCGCGGCGACGTCGAAATCCGCGGAAGCCCCTCGGGTTGCACCTCTCCGGCGTTAAGGTGCATCGTTGCGTTCGGATCCTTTTATAAGAATTAAACGCGCTTATGCTGATGGGTGCGATCATACCAACACTAATGCACCGGATCCCATCAGAACTCCGCAGTTAAGCGTGTTTGGGCGAGAGTAGTACTAGGATGGGTGACCTCCTGGGAAGTCCTCGTGTTGCACCCCTCTCTTTTTCTTCGCATTTTTTTTCGTTGGGGTTGTCGTTTACGGCGGTTCAGCACGCTCGCTCTGCATGCACCCGTTTCATTTTCCCAGCATTTTTTTTTTTTTTTCTCGTTGGGCTTATCGTTTACGTCGGTCCAGCACGCTCGCTTCGTAGGCTTAGCGCGCCCCAGGCCAAAAACACGAGCCGCGGATCTCGTTTTGGGTGCTAAAGCGTCGCGGCGACGTCGAAATCCGCGGAAGCCCCTCGGGTTGCACCTCTCCGGCGTTAAGGTGCATCGTTGCGTTCGGATCCTTTTATAAGAATTAAACGCGCTTATGCTGATGGGTGCGGTCATACCAACACTAATGCACCGGATCCCATCAGAACTCCGCAGTTAAGCGTGTTTGGGCGAGAGTAGTACTAGGATGGGTGACCTCCTGGGAAGTCCTCGTGTTGCACCCCTCTCTTTTTCTTCGCATTTTTTTTCGTTGGGGTTGTCGTTTACGGCGGTTCAGCACGCTCGCTCTGCATGCACCCCTTTCATTTTCCCAGCATTTTTTTTTTTTTTTCTCGTTGGGCTTATCGTTTACGTCGGTCCAGCACGCTCGCTTCGTAGGCTTAGCGCGCCCCAGGCCAAAAACACGAGCCGCGGATCTCGTTTTGGGTGCTAAAGCGTCGCGGCGACGTCGAAATCCGCGGAAGCCCCTCGGGTTGCACCTCTCCGGCGTTAAGGTGCATCGTTGCGTTCGGATCCTTTTATAAGAATTAAACGCGCTTATGCTGATGGGTGCGATCATACCAACACTAATGCACCGGATCCCATCAGAACTCCGCAGTTAAGCGTGTTTGGGCGAGAGTAGTACTAGGATGGGTGACCTCCTGGGAAGTCCTCGTGTTGCACCCCTCTCTTTTTCTTCGCATTTTTTTTCGTTGGGGTTGTCGTTTACGGCGGTTCAGCACGCTCGCTCTGCATGCACCCCTTTCATTTTCCCAGCATTTTTTTTTTTTTTTCTCGTTGGGCTTATCGTTTACGTCGGTCCAGCACGCTCGCTTCGTAGGCTTAGCGCGCCCCAGGCCAAAAACACGAGCCGCGGATCTCGTTTTGGGTGCTAAAGCGTCGCGGCGACGTCGAAATCCGCGGAAGCCCCTCGGGTTGCACCTCTCCGGCGTTAAGGTGCATCGTTGCGTTCGGATCCTTTTATAAGAATTAAACGCGCTTATGCTGATGGGTGCGATCATACCAACACTAATGCACCGGATCCCATCAGAACTCCGCAGTTAAGCGTGTTTGGGCGAGAGTAGTACTAGGATGGGTGACCTCCTGGGAAGTCCTCGTGTTGCACCCCTCTCTTTTTCTTCGCATTTTTTTTCGTTGGGGTTGTCGTTTACGGCGGTTCAGCACGCTCGCTCTGCATGCACCCCTTTCATTTTCCCAGCATTTTTTTTTTTTTTTCTCGTTGGGCTTATCGTTTACGTCGGTCCAGCACGCTCGCTTCGTAGGCTTAGCGCGCCCCAGGCCAAAAACACGAGCCGCGGATCTCGTTTTGGGTGCTAAAGCGTCGCGGCGACGTCGAAATCCGCGGAAGCCCCTCGGGTTGCACCTCTCCGGCGTTAAGGTGCATCGTTGCGTTCGGATCCTTTTATAAGAATTAAACGCGCTTATGCTGATGGGTGCGGTCATACCAACACTAATGCACCGGATCCCATCAGAACTCCGCAGTTAAGCGTGTTTGGGCGAGAGTAGTACTAGGATGGGTGACCTCCTGGGAAGTCCTCGTGTTGCACCCCTCTCTTTTTCTTCGCATTTTTTTTCGTTGGGGTTGTCGTTTACGGCGGTTCAGCACGCTCGCTCTGCATGCACCCCTTTCATTTTCCCAGCATTTTTTTTTTTTTTTCTCGTTGGGCTTATCGTTTACGTCGGTCCAGCACGCTCGCTTCGTAGGCTTAGCGCGCCCCAGGCCAAAAACACGAGCCGCGGATCTCGTTTTGGGTGCTAAAGCGTCGCGGCGACGTCGAAATCCGCGGAAGCCCCTCGGGTTGCACCTCTCCGGCGTTAAGGTGCATCGTTGCGTTCGGATCCTTTTATAAGAATTAAACGCGCTTATGCTGATGGGTGCGGTCATACCAACACTAATGCACCGGATCCCATCAGAACTCCGCAGTTAAGCGTGTTTGGGCGAGAGTAGTACTAGGATGGGTGACCTCCTGGGAAGTCCTCGTGTTGCACCCCTCTCTTTTTCTTCGCATTTTTTTTCGTTGGGGTTGTCGTTTACGGCGGTTCAGCACGCTCGCTCTGCATGCACCCCTTTCATTTTCCCAGCATTTTTTTTTTTTTTTCTCGTTGGGCTTATCGTTTACGTCGGTCCAGCACGCTCGCTTCGTAGGCTTAGCGCGCCCCAGGCCAAAAACACGAGCCGCGGATCTCGTTTTGGGTGCTAAAGCGTCGCGGCGACGTCGAAATCCGCGGAAGCCCCTCGGGTTGCACCTCTCCGGCGTTAAGGTGCATCGTTGCGTTCGGATCCTTTTATAAGAATTAAACGCGCTTATGCTGATGGGTGCGATCATACCAACACTAATGCACCGGATCCCATCAGAACTCCGCAGTTAAGCGTGTTTGGGCGAGAGTAGTACTAGGATGGGTGACCTCCTGGGAAGTCCTCGTGTTGCACCCCTCTCTTTTTCTTCGCATTTTTTTTCGTTGGGGTTGTCGTTTACGGCGGTTCAGCACGCTCGCTCTGCATGCACCCCTTTCATTTTCCCAGCATTTTTTTTTTTTTTTCTCGTTGGGCTTATCGTTTACGTCGGTCCAGCACGCTCGCTTCGTAGGCTTAGCGCGCCCCAGGCCAAAAACACGAGCCGCGGATCTCGTTTTGGGTGCTAAAGCGTCGCGGCGACGTCGAAATCCGCGGAAGCCCCTCGGGTTGCACCTCTCCGGCGTTAAGGTGCATCGTTGCGTTCGGATCCTTTTATAAGAATTAAACGCGCTTATGCTGATGGGTGCGATCATACCAACACTAATGCACCGGATCCCATCAGAACTCCGCAGTTAAGCGTGTTTGGGCGAGAGTAGTACTAGGATGGGTGACCTCCTGGGAAGTCCTCGTGTTGCACCCCTCTCTTTTTCTTCGCATTTTTTTTCGTTGGGGTTGTCGTTTACGGCGGTTCAGCACGCTCGCTCTGCATGCACCCGTTTCATTTTCCCAGCATTTTTTTTTTTTTTTCTCGTTGGGCTTATCGTTTACGTCGGTCCAGCACGCTCGCTTCGTAGGCTTAGCGCGCCCCAGGCCAAAAACACGAGCCGCGGATCTCGTTTTGGGTGCTAAAGCGTCGCGGCGACGTCGAAATCCGCGGAAGCCCCTCGGGTTGCACCTCTCCGGCGTTAAGGTGCATCGTTGCGTTCGGATCCTTTTATAAGAATTAAACGCGCTTATGCTGATGGGTGCGGTCATACCAACACTAATGCACCGGATCCCATCAGAACTCCGCAGTTAAGCGTGTTTGGGCGAGAGTAGTACTAGGATGGGTGACCTCCTGGGAAGTCCTCGTGTTGCACCCCTCTCTTTTTCTTCGCATTTTTTTTCGTTGGGGTTGTCGTTTACGGCGGTTCAGCACGCTCGCTCTGCATGCACCCCTTTCATTTTCCCAGCATTTTTTTTTTTTTTTCTCGTTGGGCTTATCGTTTACGTCGGTCCAGCACGCTCGCTTCGTAGGCTTAGCGCGCCCCAGGCCAAAAACACGAGCCGCGGATCTCGTTTTGGGTGCTAAAGCGTCGCGGCGACGTCGAAATCCGCGGAAGCCCCTCGGGTTGCACCTCTCCGGCGTTAAGGTGCATCGTTGCGTTCGGATCCTTTTATAAGAATTAAACGCGCTTATGCTGATGGGTGCGATCATACCAACACTAATGCACCGGATCCCATCAGAACTCCGCAGTTAAGCGTGTTTGGGCGAGAGTAGTACTAGGATGGGTGACCTCCTGGGAAGTCCTCGTGTTGCACCCCTCTCTTTTTCTTCGCATTTTTTTTCGTTGGGGTTGTCGTTTACGGCGGTTCAGCACGCTCGCTCTGCATGCACCCCTTTCATTTTCCCAGCATTTTTTTTTTTTTTTTCTCGTTGGGCTTATCGTTTACGTCGGTCCAGCACGCTCGCTTCGTAGGCTTAGCGCGCCCCAGGCCAAAAACACGAGCCGCGGATCTCGTTTTGGGTGCTAAAGCGTCGCGGCGACGTCGAAATCCGCGGAAGCCCCTCGGGTTGCACCTCTCCGGCGTTAAGGTGCATCGTTGCGTTCGGATCCTTTTATAAGAATTAAACGCGCTTATGCTGATGGGTGCGATCATACCAACACTAATGCACCGGATCCCATCAGAACTCCGCAGTTAAGCGTGTTTGGGCGAGAGTAGTACTAGGATGGGTGACCTCCTGGGAAGTCCTCGTGTTGCACCCCTCTCTTTTTCTTCGCATTTTTTTTCGTTGGGGTTGTCGTTTACGGCGGTTCAGCACGCTCGCTCTGCATGCACCCCTTTCATTTTCCCAGCATTTTTTTTTTTTTTTCTCGTTGGGCTTATCGTTTACGTCGGTCCAGCACGCTCGCTTCGTAGGCTTAGCGCGCCCCAGGCCAAAAACACGAGCCGCGGATCTCGTTTTGGGTGCTAAAGCGTCGCGGCGACGTCGAAATCCGCGGAAGCCCCTCGGGTTGCACCTCTCCGGCGTTAAGGTGCATCGTTGCGTTCGGATCCTTTTATAAGAATTAAACGCGCTTATGCTGATGGGTGCGGTCATACCAACACTAATGCACCGGATCCCATCAGAACTCCGCAGTTAAGCGTGTTTGGGCGAGAGTAGTACTAGGATGGGTGACCTCCTGGGAAGTCCTCGTGTTGCACCCCTCTCTTTTTCTTCGCATTTTTTTTCGTTGGGGTTGTCGTTTACGGCGGTTCAGCACGCTCGCTCTGCATGCACCCCTTTCATTTTCCCAGCATTTTTTTTTTTTTTTCTCGTTGGGCTTATCGTTTACGTCGGTCCAGCACGCTCGCTTCGTAGGCTTAGCGCGCCCCAGGCCAAAAACACGAGCCGCGGATCTCGTTTTGGGTGCTAAAGCGTCGCGGCGACGTCGAAATCCGCGGAAGCCCCTCGGGTTGCACCTCTCCGGCGTTAAGGTGCATCGTTGCGTTCGGATCCTTTTATAAGAATTAAACGCGCTTATGCTGATGGGTGCGATCATACCAACACTAATGCACCGGATCCCATCAGAACTCCGCAGTTAAGCGTGTTTGGGCGAGAGTAGTACTAGGATGGGTGACCTCCTGGGAAGTCCTCGTGTTGCACCCCTCTCTTTTTCTTCGCATTTTTTTTCGTTGGGGTTGTCGTTTACGGCGGTTCAGCACGCTCGCTCTGCATGCACCCCTTTCATTTTCCCAGCATTTTTTTTTTTTTTTTCTCGTTGGGCTTATCGTTTACGTCGGTCCAGCACGCTCGCTTCGTAGGCTTAGCGCGCCCCAGGCCAAAAACACGAGCCGCGGATCTCGTTTTGGGTGCTAAAGCGTCGCGGCGACGTCGAAATCCGCGGAAGCCCCTCGGGTTGCACCTCTCCGGCGTTAAGGTGCATCGTTGCGTTCGGATCCTTTTATAAGAATTAAACGCGCTTATGCTGATGGGTGCGATCATACCAACACTAATGCACCGGATCCCATCAGAACTCCGCAGTTAAGCGTGTTTGGGCGAGAGTAGTACTAGGATGGGTGACCTCCTGGGAAGTCCTCGTGTTGCACCCCTCTCTTTTTCTTCGCATTTTTTTTCGTTGGGGTTGTCGTTTACGGCGGTTCAGCACGCTCGCTCTGCATGCACCCCTTTCATTTTCCCAGCATTTTTTTTTTTTTTTCTCGTTGGGCTTATCGTTTACGTCGGTCCAGCACGCTCGCTTCGTAGGCTTAGCGCGCCCCAGGCCAAAAACACGAGCCGCGGATCTCGTTTTGGGTGCTAAAGCGTCGCGGCGACGTCGAAATCCGCGGAAGCCCCTCGGGTTGCACCTCTCCGGCGTTAAGGTGCATCGTTGCGTTCGGATCCTTTTATAAGAATTAAACGCGCTTATGCTGATGGGTGCGATCATACCAACACTAATGCACCGGATCCCATCAGAACTCCGCAGTTAAGCGTGTTTGGGCGAGAGTAGTACTAGGATGGGTGACCTCCTGGGAAGTCCTCGTGTTGCACCCCTCTCTTTTTCTTCGCATTTTTTTTCGTTGGGGTTGTCGTTTACGGCGGTTCAGCACGCTCGCTCTGCATGCACCCCTTTCATTTTCCCAGCATTTTTTTTTTTTTTTCTCGTTGGGCTTATCGTTTACGTCGGTCCAGCACGCTCGCTTCGTAGGCTTAGCGCGCCCCAGGCCAAAAACACGAGCCGCGGATCTCGTTTTGGGTGCTAAAGCGTCGCGGCGACGTCGAAATCCGCGGAAGCCCCTCGGGTTGCACCTCTCCGGCGTTAAGGTGCATCGTTGCGTTCGGATCCTTTTATAAGAATTAAACGCGCTTATGCTGATGGGTGCGGTCATACCAACACTAATGCACCGGATCCCATCAGAACTCCGCAGTTAAGCGTGTTTGGGCGAGAGTAGTACTAGGATGGGTGACCTCCTGGGAAGTCCTCGTGTTGCACCCCTCTCTTTTTCTTCGCATTTTTTTTCGTTGGGGTTGTCGTTTACGGCGGTTCAGCACGCTCGCTCTGCATGCACCCCTTTCATTTTCCCAGCATTTTTTTTTTTTTTTCTCGTTGGGCTTATCGTTTACGTCGGTCCAGCACGCTCGCTTCGTAGGCTTAGCGCGCCCCAGGCCAAAAACACGAGCCGCGGATCTCGTTTTGGGTGCTAAAGCGTCGCGGCGACGTCGAAATCCGCGGAAGCCCCTCGGGTTGCACCTCTCCGGCGTTAAGGTGCATCGTTGCGTTCGGATCCTTTTATAAGAATTAAACGCGCTTATGCTGATGGGTGCGATCATACCAACACTAATGCACCGGATCCCATCAGAACTCCGCAGTTAAGCGTGTTTGGGCGAGAGTAGTACTAGGATGGGTGACCTCCTGGGAAGTCCTCGTGTTGCACCCCTCTCTTTTTCTTCGCATTTTTTTTCGTTGGGGTTGTCGTTTACGGCGGTTCAGCACGCTCGCTCTGCATGCACCCCTTTCATTTTCCCAGCATTTTTTTTTTTTTTTTCTCGTTGGGCTTATCGTTTACGTCGGTCCAGCACGCTCGCTTCGTAGGCTTAGCGCGCCCCAGGCCAAAAACACGAGCCGCGGATCTCGTTTTGGGTGCTAAAGCGTCGCGGCGACGTCGAAATCCGCGGAAGCCCCTCGGGTTGCACCTCTCCGGCGTTAAGGTGCATCGTTGCGTTCGGATCCTTTTATAAGAATTAAACGCGCTTATGCTGATGGGTGCGATCATACCAACACTAATGCACCGGATCCCATCAGAACTCCGCAGTTAAGCGTGTTTGGGCGAGAGTAGTACTAGGATGGGTGACCTCCTGGGAAGTCCTCGTGTTGCACCCCTCTCTTTTTCTTCGCATTTTTTTTCGTTGGGGTTGTCGTTTACGGCGGTTCAGCACGCTCGCTCTGCATGCACCCCTTTCATTTTCCCAGCATTTTTTTTTTTTTTCTCGTTGGGCTTATCGTTTACGTCGGTCCAGCACGCTCGCTTCGTAGGCTTAGCGCGCCCCAGGCCAAAAACACGAGCCGCGGATCTCGTTTTGGGTGCTAAAGCGTCGCGGCGACGTCGAAATCCGCGGAAGCCCCTCGGGTTGCACCTCTCCGGCGTTAAGGTGCATCGTTGCGTTCGGATCCTTTTATAAGAATTAAACGCGCTTATGCTGATGGGTGCGATCATACCAACACTAATGCACCGGATCCCATCAGAACTCCGCAGTTAAGCGTGTTTGGGCGAGAGTAGTACTAGGATGGGTGACCTCCTGGGAAGTCCTCGTGTTGCACCCCTCTCTTTTTCTTCGCATTTTTTTTCGTTGGGGTTGTCGTTTACGGCGGTTCAGCACGCTCGCTCTGCATGCACCCCTTTCATTTTCCCAGCATTTTTTTTTTTTTTTCTCGTTGGGCTTATCGTTTACGTCGGTCCAGCACGCTCGCTTCGTAGGCTTAGCGCGCCCCAGGCCAAAAACACGAGCCGCGGATCTCGTTTTGGGTGCTAAAGCGTCGCGGCGACGTCGAAATCCGCGGAAGCCCCTCGGGTTGCACCTCTCCGGCGTTAAGGTGCATCGTTGCGTTCGGATCCTTTTATAAGAATTAAACGCGCTTATGCTGATGGGTGCGATCATACCAACACTAATGCACCGGATCCCATCAGAACTCCGCAGTTAAGCGTGTTTGGGCGAGAGTAGTACTAGGATGGGTGACCTCCTGGGAAGTCCTCGTGTTGCACCCCTCTCTTTTTCTTCGCATTTTTTTTCGTTGGGGTTGTCGTTTACGGCGGTTCAGCACGCTCGCTCTGCATGCACCCCTTTCATTTTCCCAGCATTTTTTTTTTTTTTTTCTCGTTGGGCTTATCGTTTACGTCGGTCCAGCACGCTCGCTTCGTAGGCTTAGCGCGCCCCAGGCCAAAAACACGAGCCGCGGATCTCGTTTTGGGTGCTAAAGCGTCGCGGCGACGTCGAAATCCGCGGAAGCCCCTCGGGTTGCACCTCTCCGGCGTTAAGGTGCATCGTTGCGTTCGGATCCTTTTATAAGAATTAAACGCGCCGCTTATGCTGATGGGTGCGATCATACCAACACTAATGCACCGGATCCCATCAGAACTCCGCAGTTAAGCGTGTTTGGGCGAGAGTAGTACTAGGATGGGTGACCTCCTGGGAAGTCCTCGTGTTGCACCCCTCTCTTTTTCTTCGCATTTTTTTTCGTTGGGGTTGTCGTTTACGGCGGTTCAGCACGCTCGCTCTGCATGCACCCCTTTCATTTTCCCAGCATTTTTTTTTTTTTTCTCGTTGGGCTTATCGTTTACGTCGGTCCAGCACGCTCGCTTCGTAGGCTTAGCGCGCCCCAGGCCAAAAACACGAGCCGCGGATCTCGTTTTGGGTGCTAAAGCGTCGCGGCGACGTCGAAATCCGCGGAAGCCCCTCGGGTTGCACCTCTCCGGCGTTAAGGTGCATCGTTGCGTTCGGATCCTTTTATAAGAATTAAACGCGCTTATGCTGATGGGTGCGATCATACCAACACTAATGCACCGGATCCCATCAGAACTCCGCAGTTAAGCGTGTTTGGGCGAGAGTAGTACTAGGATGGGTGACCTCCTGGGAAGTCCTCGTGTTGCACCCCTCTCTTTTTCTTCGCATTTTTTTTCGTTGGGGTTGTCGTTTACGGCGGTTCAGCACGCTCGCTCTGCATGCACCCCTTTCATTTTCCCAGCATTTTTTTTTTTTTTCTCGTTGGGCTTATCGTTTACGTCGGTCCAGCACGCTCGCTTCGTAGGCTTAGCGCGCCCCAGGCCAAAAACACGAGCCGCGGATCTCGTTTTGGGTGCTAAAGCGTCGCGGCGACGTCGAAATCCGCGGAAGCCCCTCGGGTTGCACCTCTCCGGCGTTAAGGTGCATCGTTGCGTTCGGATCCTTTTATAAGAATTAAACGCGCTTATGCTGATGGGTGCGATCATACCAACACTAATGCACCGGATCCCATCAGAACTCCGCAGTTAAGCGTGTTTGGGCGAGAGTAGTACTAGGATGGGTGACCTCCTGGGAAGTCCTCGTGTTGCACCCCTCTCTTTTTCTTCGCATTTTTTTTCGTTGGGGTTGTCGTTTACGGCGGTTCAGCACGCTCGCTCTGCATGCACCCCTTTCATTTTCCCAGCATTTTTTTTTTTTTTTTCTCGTTGGGCTTATCGTTTACGTCGGTCCAGCACGCTCGCTTCGTAGGCTTAGCGCGCCCCAGGCCAAAAACACGAGCCGCGGATCTCGTTTTGGGTGCTAAAGCGTCGCGGCGACGTCGAAATCCGCGGAAGCCCCTCGGGTTGCACCTCTCCGGCGTTAAGGTGCATCGTTGCGTTCGGATCCTTTTATAAGAATTAAACGCGCTTATGCTGATGGGTGCGATCATACCAACACTAATGCACCGGATCCCATCAGAACTCCGCAGTTAAGCGTGTTTGGGCGAGAGTAGTACTAGGATGGGTGACCTCCTGGGAAGTCCTCGTGTTGCACCCCTCTCTTTTTCTTCGCATTTTTTTTCGTTGGGGTTGTCGTTTACGGCGGTTCAGCACGCTCGCTCTGCATGCACCCCTTTCATTTTCCCAGCATTTTTTTTTTTTTTTTCTCGTTGGGCTTATCGTTTACGTCGGTCCAGCACGCTCGCTTCGTAGGCTTAGCGCGCCCCAGGCCAAAAACACGAGCCGCGGATCTCGTTTTGGGTGCTAAAGCGTCGCGGCGACGTCGAAATCCGCGGAAGCCCCTCGGGTTGCACCTCTCCGGCGTTAAGGTGCATCGTTGCGTTCGGATCCTTTTATAAGAATTAAACGCGCTTATGCTGATGGGTGCGATCATACCAACACTAATGCACCGGATCCCATCAGAACTCCGCAGTTAAGCGTGTTTGGGCGAGAGTAGTACTAGGATGGGTGACCTCCTGGGAAGTCCTCGTGTTGCACCCCTCTCTTTTTCTTCGCATTTTTTTTCGTTGGGGTTGTCGTTTACGGCGGTTCAGCACGCTCGCTCTGCATGCACCCCTTTCATTTTCCCAGCATTTTTTTTTTTTTTTCTCGTTGGGCTTATCGTTTACGTCGGTCCAGCACGCTCGCTTCGTAGGCTTAGCGCGCCCCAGGCCAAAAACACGAGCCGCGGATCTCGTTTTGGGTGCTAAAGCGTCGCGGCGACGTCGAAATCCGCGGAAGCCCCTCGGGTTGCACCTCTCCGGCGTTAAGGTGCATCGTTGCGTTCGGATCCTTTTATAAGAATTAAACGCGCTTATGCTGATGGGTGCGATCATACCAACACTAATGCACCGGATCCCATCAGAACTCCGCAGTTAAGCGTGTTTGGGCGAGAGTAGTACTAGGATGGGTGACCTCCTGGGAAGTCCTCGTGTTGCACCCCTCTCTTTTTCTTCGCATTTTTTTTCGTTGGGGTTGTCGTTTACGGCGGTTCAGCACGCTCGCTCTGCATGCACCCCTTTCATTTTCCCAGCATTTTTTTTTTTTTTTCTCGTTGGGCTTATCGTTTACGTCGGTCCAGCACGCTCGCTTCGTAGGCTTAGCGCGCCCCAGGCCAAAAACACGAGCCGCGGATCTCGTTTTGGGTGCTAAAGCGTCGCGGCGACGTCGAAATCCGCGGAAGCCCCTCGGGTTGCACCTCTCCGGCGTTAAGGTGCATCGTTGCGTTCGGATCCTTTTATAAGAATTAAACGCGCTTATGCTGATGGGTGCGATCATACCAACACTAATGCACCGGATCCCATCAGAACTCCGCAGTTAAGCGTGTTTGGGCGAGAGTAGTACTAGGATGGGTGACCTCCTGGGAAGTCCTCGTGTTGCACCCCTCTCTTTTTCTTCGCATTTTTTTTCGTTGGGGTTGTCGTTTACGGCGGTTCAGCACGCTCGCTCTGCATGCACCCCTTTCATTTTCCCAGCATTTTTTTTTTTTTTTCTCGTTGGGCTTATCGTTTACGTCGGTCCAGCACGCTCGCTTCGTAGGCTTAGCGCGCCCCAGGCCAAAAACACGAGCCGCGGATCTCGTTTTGGGTGCTAAAGCGTCGCGGCGACGTCGAAATCCGCGGAAGCCCCTCGGGTTGCACCTCTCCGGCGTTAAGGTGCATCGTTGCGTTCGGATCCTTTTATAAGAATTAAACGCGCTTATGCTGATGGGTGCGATCATACCAACACTAATGCACCGGATCCCATCAGAACTCCGCAGTTAAGCGTGTTTGGGCGAGAGTAGTACTAGGATGGGTGACCTCCTGGGAAGTCCTCGTGTTGCACCCCTCTCTTTTTCTTCGCATTTTTTTTCGTTGGGGTTGTCGTTTACGGCGGTTCAGCACGCTCGCTCTGCATGCACCCCTTTCATTTTCCCAGCATTTTTTTTTTTTTTTCTCGTTGGGCTTATCGTTTACGTCGGTCCAGCACGCTCGCTTCGTAGGCTTAGCGCGCCCCAGGCCAAAAACACGAGCCGCGGATCTCGTTTTGGGTGCTAAAGCGTCGCGGCGACGTCGAAATCCGCGGAAGCCCCTCGGGTTGCACCTCTCCGGCGTTAAGGTGCATCGTTGCGTTCGGATCCTTTTATAAGAATTAAACGCGCTTATGCTGATGGGTGCGATCATACCAACACTAATGCACCGGATCCCATCAGAACTCCGCAGTTAAGCGTGTTTGGGCGAGAGTAGTACTAGGATGGGTGACCTCCTGGGAAGTCCTCGTGTTGCACCCCTCTCTTTTTCTTCGCATTTTTTTTCGTTGGGGTTGTCGTTTACGGCGGTTCAGCACGCTCGCTCTGCATGCACCCCTTTCATTTTCCCAGCATTTTTTTTTTTTTTTCTCGTTGGGCTTATCGTTTACGTCGGTCCAGCACGCTCGCTTCGTAGGCTTAGCGCGCCCCAGGCCAAAAACACGAGCCGCGGATCTCGTTTTGGGTGCTAAAGCGTCGCGGCGACGTCGAAATCCGCGGAAGCCCCTCGGGTTGCACCTCTCCGGCGTTAAGGTGCATCGTTGCGTTCGGATCCTTTTATAAGAATTAAACGCGCTTATGCTGATGGGTGCGATCATACCAACACTAATGCACCGGATCCCATCAGAACTCCGCAGTTAAGCGTGTTTGGGCGAGAGTAGTACTAGGATGGGTGACCTCCTGGGAAGTCCTCGTGTTGCACCCCTCTCTTTTTCTTCGCATTTTTTTTCGTTGGGGTTGTCGTTTACGGCGGTTCAGCACGCTCGCTCTGCATGCACCCCTTTCATTTTCCCAGCATTTTTTTTTTTTTTTCTCGTTGGGCTTATCGTTTACGTCGGTCCAGCACGCTCGCTTCGTAGGCTTAGCGCGCCCCAGGCCAAAAACACGAGCCGCGGATCTCGTTTTGGGTGCTAAAGCGTCGCGGCGACGTCGAAATCCGCGGAAGCCCCTCGGGTTGCACCTCTCCGGCGTTAAGGTGCATCGTTGCGTTCGGATCCTTTTATAAGAATTAAACGCGCTTATGCTGATGGGTGCGATCATACCAACACTAATGCACCGGATCCCATCAGAACTCCGCAGTTAAGCGTGTTTGGGCGAGAGTAGTACTAGGATGGGTGACCTCCTGGGAAGTCCTCGTGTTGCACCCCTCTCTTTTTCTTCGCATTTTTTTTCGTTGGGGTTGTCGTTTACGGCGGTTCAGCACGCTCGCTCTGCATGCACCCCTTTCATTTTCCCAGCATTTTTTTTTTTTTTTCTCGTTGGGCTTATCGTTTACGTCGGTCCAGCACGCTCGCTTCGTAGGCTTAGCGCGCCCCAGGCCAAAAACACGAGCCGCGGATCTCGTTTTGGGTGCTAAAGCGTCGCGGCGACGTCGAAATCCGCGGAAGCCCCTCGGGTTGCACCTCTCCGGCGTTAAGGTGCATCGTTGCGTTCGGATCCTTTTATAAGAATTAAACGCGCTTATGCTGATGGGTGCGATCATACCAACACTAATGCACCGGATCCCATCAGAACTCCGCAGTTAAGCGTGTTTGGGCGAGAGTAGTACTAGGATGGGTGACCTCCTGGGAAGTCCTCGTGTTGCACCCCTCTCTTTTTCTTCGCATTTTTTTTCGTTGGGGTTGTCGTTTACGGCGGTTCAGCACGCTCGCTCTGCATGCACCCCTTTCATTTTCCCAGCATTTTTTTTTTTTTTTCTCGTTGGGCTTATCGTTTACGTCGGTCCAGCACGCTCGCTTCGTAGGCTTAGCGCGCCCCAGGCCAAAAACACGAGCCGCGGATCTCGTTTTGGGTGCTAAAGCGTCGCGGCGACGTCGAAATCCGCGGAAGCCCCTCGGGTTGCACCTCTCCGGCGTTAAGGTGCATCGTTGCGTTCGGATCCTTTTATAAGAATTAAACGCGCTTATGCTGATGGGTGCGATCATACCAACACTAATGCACCGGATCCCATCAGAACTCCGCAGTTAAGCGTGTTTGGGCGAGAGTAGTACTAGGATGGGTGACCTCCTGGGAAGTCCTCGTGTTGCACCCCTCTCTTTTTCTTCGCATTTTTTTTCGTTGGGGTTGTCGTTTACGGCGGTTCAGCACGCTCGCTCTGCATGCACCCCTTTCATTTTCCCAGCATTTTTTTTTTTTTTTTCTCGTTGGGCTTATCGTTTACGTCGGTCCAGCACGCTCGCTTCGTAGGCTTAGCGCGCCCCAGGCCAAAAACACGAGCCGCGGATCTCGTTTTGGGTGCTAAAGCGTCGCGGCGACGTCGAAATCCGCGGAAGCCCCTCGGGTTGCACCTCTCCGGCGTTAAGGTGCATCGTTGCGTTCGGATCCTTTTATAAGAATTAAACGCGCTTATGCTGATGGGTGCGATCATACCAACACTAATGCACCGGATCCCATCAGAACTCCGCAGTTAAGCGTGTTTGGGCGAGAGTAGTACTAGGATGGGTGACCTCCTGGGAAGTCCTCGTGTTGCACCCCTCTCTTTTTCTTCGCATTTTTTTTCGTTGGGGTTGTCGTTTACGGCGGTTCAGCACGCTCGCTCTGCATGCACCCCTTTCATTTTCCCAGCATTTTTTTTTTTTTTTCTCGTTGGGCTTATCGTTTACGTCGGTCCAGCACGCTCGCTTCGTAGGCTTAGCGCGCCCCAGGCCAAAAACACGAGCCGCGGATCTCGTTTTGGGTGCTAAAGCGTCGCGGCGACGTCGAAATCCGCGGAAGCCCCTCGGGTTGCACCTCTCCGGCGTTAAGGTGCATCGTTGCGTTCGGATCCTTTTATAAGAATTAAACGCGCTTATGCTGATGGGTGCGATCATACCAACACTAATGCACCGGATCCCATCAGAACTCCGCAGTTAAGCGTGTTTGGGCGAGAGTAGTACTAGGATGGGTGACCTCCTGGGAAGTCCTCGTGTTGCACCCCTCTCTTTTTCTTCGCATTTTTTTTCGTTGGGGTTGTCGTTTACGGCGGTTCAGCACGCTCGCTCTGCATGCACCCCTTTCATTTTCCCAGCATTTTTTTTTTTTTTTCTCGTTGGGCTTATCGTTTACGTCGGTCCAGCACGCTCGCTTCGTAGGCTTAGCGCGCCCCAGGCCAAAAACACGAGCCGCGGATCTCGTTTTGGGTGCTAAAGCGTCGCGGCGACGTCGAAATCCGCGGAAGCCCCTCGGGTTGCACCTCTCCGGCGTTAAGGTGCATCGTTGCGTTCGGATCCTTTTATAAGAATTAAACGCGCTTATGCTGATGGGTGCGATCATACCAACACTAATGCACCGGATCCCATCAGAACTCCGCAGTTAAGCGTGTTTGGGCGAGAGTAGTACTAGGATGGGTGACCTCCTGGGAAGTCCTCGTGTTGCACCCCTCTCTTTTTCTTCGCATTTTTTTTCGTTGGGGTTGTCGTTTACGGCGGTTCAGCACGCTCGCTCTGCATGCACCCCTTTCATTTTCCCAGCATTTTTTTTTTTTTTTCTCGTTGGGCTTATCGTTTACGTCGGTCCAGCACGCTCGCTTCGTAGGCTTAGCGCGCCCCAGGCCAAAAACACGAGCCGCGGATCTCGTTTTGGGTGCTAAAGCGTCGCGGCGACGTCGAAATCCGCGGAAGCCCCTCGGGTTGCACCTCTCCGGCGTTAAGGTGCATCGTTGCGTTCGGATCCTTTTATAAGAATTAAACGCGCTTATGCTGATGGGTGCGATCATACCAACACTAATGCACCGGATCCCATCAGAACTCCGCAGTTAAGCGTGTTTGGGCGAGAGTAGTACTAGGATGGGTGACCTCCTGGGAAGTCCTCGTGTTGCACCCCTCTCTTTTTCTTCGCATTTTTTTTCGTTGGGGTTGTCGTTTACGGCGGTTCAGCACGCTCGCTCTGCATGCACCCCTTTCATTTTCCCAGCATTTTTTTTTTTTTTTCTCGTTGGGCTTATCGTTTACGTCGGTCCAGCACGCTCGCTTCGTAGGCTTAGCGCGCCCCAGGCCAAAAACACGAGCCGCGGATCTCGTTTTGGGTGCTAAAGCGTCGCGGCGACGTCGAAATCCGCGGAAGCCCCTCGGGTTGCACCTCTCCGGCGTTAAGGTGCATCGTTGCGTTCGGATCCTTTTATAAGAATTAAACGCGCTTATGCTGATGGGTGCGATCATACCAACACTAATGCACCGGATCCCATCAGAACTCCGCAGTTAAGCGTGTTTGGGCGAGAGTAGTACTAGGATGGGTGACCTCCTGGGAAGTCCTCGTGTTGCACCCCTCTCTTTTTCTTCGCATTTTTTTTCGTTGGGGTTGTCGTTTACGGCGGTTCAGCACGCTCGCTCTGCATGCACCCCTTTCATTTTCCCAGCATTTTTTTTTTTTTTTTCTCGTTGGGCTTATCGTTTACGTCGGTCCAGCACGCTCGCTTCGTAGGCTTAGCGCGCCCCAGGCCAAAAACACGAGCCGCGGATCTCGTTTTGGGTGCTAAAGCGTCGCGGCGACGTCGAAATCCGCGGAAGCCCCTCGGGTTGCACCTCTCCGGCGTTAAGGTGCATCGTTGCGTTCGGATCCTTTTATAAGAATTAAACGCGCTTATGCTGATGGGTGCGATCATACCAACACTAATGCACCGGATCCCATCAGAACTCCGCAGTTAAGCGTGTTTGGGCGAGAGTAGTACTAGGATGGGTGACCTCCTGGGAAGTCCTCGTGTTGCACCCCTCTCTTTTTCTTCGCATTTTTTTTCGTTGGGGTTGTCGTTTACGGCGGTTCAGCACGCTCGCTCTGCATGCACCCCTTTCATTTTCCCAGCATTTTTTTTTTTTTTTCTCGTTGGGCTTATCGTTTACGTCGGTCCAGCACGCTCGCTTCGTAGGCTTAGCGCGCCCCAGGCCAAAAACACGAGCCGCGGATCTCGTTTTGGGTGCTAAAGCGTCGCGGCGACGTCGAAATCCGCGGAAGCCCCTCGGGTTGCACCTCTCCGGCGTTAAGGTGCATCGTTGCGTTCGGATCCTTTTATAAGAATTAAACGCGCTTATGCTGATGGGTGCGATCATACCAACACTAATGCACCGGATCCCATCAGAACTCCGCAGTTAAGCGTGTTTGGGCGAGAGTAGTACTAGGATGGGTGACCTCCTGGGAAGTCCTCGTGTTGCACCCCTCTCTTTTTCTTCGCATTTTTTTTCGTTGGGGTTGTCGTTTACGGCGGTTCAGCACGCTCGCTCTGCATGCACCCCTTTCATTTTCCCAGCATTTTTTTTTTTTTTTCTCGTTGGGCTTATCGTTTACGTCGGTCCAGCACGCTCGCTTCGTAGGCTTAGCGCGCCCCAGGCCAAAAACACGAGCCGCGGATCTCGTTTTGGGTGCTAAAGCGTCGCGGCGACGTCGAAATCCGCGGAAGCCCCTCGGGTTGCACCTCTCCGGCGTTAAGGTGCATCGTTGCGTTCGGATCCTTTTATAAGAATTAAACGCGCTTATGCTGATGGGTGCGATCATACCAACACTAATGCACCGGATCCCATCAGAACTCCGCAGTTAAGCGTGTTTGGGCGAGAGTAGTACTAGGATGGGTGACCTCCTGGGAAGTCCTCGTGTTGCACCCCTCTCTTTTTCTTCGCATTTTTTTTCGTTGGGGTTGTCGTTTACGGCGGTTCAGCACGCTCGCTCTGCATGCACCCCTTTCATTTTCCCAGCATTTTTTTTTTTTTTTCTCGTTGGGCTTATCGTTTACGTCGGTCCAGCACGCTCGCTTCGTAGGCTTAGCGCGCCCCAGGCCAAAAACACGAGCCGCGGATCTCGTTTTGGGTGCTAAAGCGTCGCGGCGACGTCGAAATCCGCGGAAGCCCCTCGGGTTGCACCTCTCCGGCGTTAAGGTGCATCGTTGCGTTCGGATCCTTTTATAAGAATTAAACGCGCTTATGCTGATGGGTGCGATCATACCAACACTAATGCACCGGATCCCATCAGAACTCCGCAGTCAAGCGTGTTTGGGCGAGAGTAGTACTAGGATGGGTGACCTCCTGGGAAGTCCTCGTGTTGCACCCCTCTCTTTTTCTTCGCATTTTTTTTCGTTGGGGTTGTCGTTTACGGCGGTTCAGCACGCTCGCTCTGCATGCACCCCTTTCATTTTCCCAGCATTTTTTTTTTTTTTTCTCGTTGGGCTTATCGTTTACGTCGGTCCAGCACGCTCGCTTCGTAGGCTTAGCGCGCCCCAGGCCAAAAACACGAGCCGCGGATCTCGTTTTGGGTGCTAAAGCGTCGCGGCGACGTCGAAATCCGCGGAAGCCCCTCGGGTTGCACCTCTCCGGCGTTAAGGTGCATCGTTGCGTTCGGATCCTTTTATAAGAATTAAACGCGCTTATGCTGATGGGTGCGATCATACCAACACTAATGCACCGGATCCCATCAGAACTCCGCAGTTAAGCGTGTTTGGGCGAGAGTAGTACTAGGATGGGTGACCTCCTGGGAAGTCCTCGTGTTGCACCCCTCTCTTTTTCTTCGCATTTTTTTTCGTTGGGGTTGTCGTTTACGGCGGTTCAGCACGCTCGCTCTGCATGCACCCCTTTCATTTTCCCAGCATTTTTTTTTTTTTTTCTCGTTGGGCTTATCGTTTACGTCGGTCCAGCACGCTCGCTTCGTAGGCTTAGCGCGCCCCAGGCCAAAAACACGAGCCGCGGATCTCGTTTTGGGTGCTAAAGCGTCGCGGCGACGTCGAAATCCGCGGAAGCCCCTCGGGTTGCACCTCTCCGGCGTTAAGGTGCATCGTTGCGTTCGGATCCTTTTATAAGAATTAAACGCGCTTATGCTGATGGGTGCGATCATACCAACACTAATGCACCGGATCCCATCAGAACTCCGCAGTTAAGCGTGTTTGGGCGAGAGTAGTACTAGGATGGGTGACCTCCTGGGAAGTCCTCGTGTTGCACCCCTCTCTTTTTCTTCGCATTTTTTTTCGTTGGGGTTGTCGTTTACGGCGGTTCAGCACGCTCGCTCTGCATGCACCCCTTTCATTTTCCCAGCATTTTTTTTTTTTTTTCTCGTTGGGCTTATCGTTTACGTCGGTCCAGCACGCTCGCTTCGTAGGCTTAGCGCGCCCCAGGCCAAAAACACGAGCCGCGGATCTCGTTTTGGGTGCTAAAGCGTCGCGGCGACGTCGAAATCCGCGGAAGCCCCTCGGGTTGCACCTCTCCGGCGTTAAGGTGCATCGTTGCGTTCGGATCCTTTTATAAGAATTAAACGCGCTTATGCTGATGGGTGCGATCATACCAACACTAATGCACCGGATCCCATCAGAACTCCGCAGTTAAGCGTGTTTGGGCGAGAGTAGTACTAGGATGGGTGACCTCCTGGGAAGTCCTCGTGTTGCACCCCTCTCTTTTTCTTCGCATTTTTTTTCGTTGGGGTTGTCGTTTACGGCGGTTCAGCACGCTCGCTCTGCATGCACCCCTTTCATTTTCCCAGCATTTTTTTTTTTTTTTTCTCGTTGGGCTTATCGTTTACGTCGGTCCAGCACGCTCGCTTCGTAGGCTTAGCGCGCCCCAGGCCAAAAACACGAGCCGCGGATCTCGTTTTGGGTGCTAAAGCGTCGCGGCGACGTCGAAATCCGCGGAAGCCCCTCGGGTTGCACCTCTCCGGCGTTAAGGTGCATCGTTGCGTTCGGATCCTTTTATAAGAATTAAACGCGCTTATGCTGATGGGTGCGATCATACCAACACTAATGCACCGGATCCCATCAGAACTCCGCAGTTAAGCGTGTTTGGGCGAGAGTAGTACTAGGATGGGTGACCTCCTGGGAAGTCCTCGTGTTGCACCCCTCTCTTTTTCTTCGCATTTTTTTTCGTTGGGGTTGTCGTTTACGGCGGTTCAGCACGCTCGCTCTGCATGCACCCCTTTCATTTTCCCAGCATTTTTTTTTTTTTTTCTCGTTGGGCTTATCGTTTACGTCGGTCCAGCACGCTCGCTTCGTAGGCTTAGCGCGCCCCAGGCCAAAAACACGAGCCGCGGATCTCGTTTTGGGTGCTAAAGCGTCGCGGCGACGTCGAAATCCGCGGAAGCCCCTCGGGTTGCACCTCTCCGGCGTTAAGGTGCATCGTTGCGTTCGGATCCTTTTATAAGAATTAAACGCGCTTATGCTGATGGGTGCGATCATACCAACACTAATGCACCGGATCCCATCAGAACTCCGCAGTTAAGCGTGTTTGGGCGAGAGTAGTACTAGGATGGGTGACCTCCTGGGAAGTCCTCGTGTTGCACCCCTCTCTTTTTCTTCGCATTTTTTTTCGTTGGGGTTGTCGTTTACGGCGGTTCAGCACGCTCGCTCTGCATGCACCCCTTTCATTTTCCCAGCATTTTTTTTTTTTTTTCTCGTTGGGCTTATCGTTTACGTCGGTCCAGCACGCTCGCTTCGTAGGCTTAGCGCGCCCCAGGCCAAAAACACGAGCCGCGGATCTCGTTTTGGGTGCTAAAGCGTCGCGGCGACGTCGAAATCCGCGGAAGCCCCTCGGGTTGCACCTCTCCGGCGTTAAGGTGCATCGTTGCGTTCGGATCCTTTTATAAGAATTAAACGCGCTTATGCTGATGGGTGCGATCATACCAACACTAATGCACCGGATCCCATCAGAACTCCGCAGTTAAGCGTGTTTGGGCGAGAGTAGTACTAGGATGGGTGACCTCCTGGGAAGTCCTCGTGTTGCACCCCTCTCTTTTTCTTCGCATTTTTTTTCGTTGGGGTTGTCGTTTACGGCGGTTCAGCACGCTCGCTCTGCATGCACCCCTTTCATTTTCCCAGCATTTTTTTTTTTTTTTCTCGTTGGGCTTATCGTTTACGTCGGTCCAGCACGCTCGCTTCGTAGGCTTAGCGCGCCCCAGGCCAAAAACACGAGCCGCGGATCTCGTTTTGGGTGCTAAAGCGTCGCGGCGACGTCGAAATCCGCGGAAGCCCCTCGGGTTGCACCTCTCCGGCGTTAAGGTGCATCGTTGCGTTCGGATCCTTTTATAAGAATTAAACGCGCTTATGCTGATGGGTGCGATCATACCAACACTAATGCACCGGATCCCATCAGAACTCCGCAGTCAAGCGTGTTTGGGCGAGAGTAGTACTAGGATGGGTGACCTCCTGGGAAGTCCTCGTGTTGCACCCCTCTCTTTTTCTTCGCATTTTTTTTCGTTGGGGTTGTCGTTTACGGCGGTTCAGCACGCTCGCTCTGCATGCACCCCTTTCATTTTCCCAGCATTTTTTTTTTTTTTTCTCGTTGGGCTTATCGTTTACGTCGGTCCAGCACGCTCGCTTCGTAGGCTTAGCGCGCCCCAGGCCAAAAACACGAGCCGCGGATCTCGTTTTGGGTGCTAAAGCGTCGCGGCGACGTCGAAATCCGCGGAAGCCCCTCGGGTTGCACCTCTCCGGCGTTAAGGTGCATCGTTGCGTTCGGATCCTTTTATAAGAATTAAACGCGCTTATGCTGATGGGTGCGATCATACCAACACTAATGCACCGGATCCCATCAGAACTCCGCAGTTAAGCGTGTTTGGGCGAGAGTAGTACTAGGATGGGTGACCTCCTGGGAAGTCCTCGTGTTGCACCCCTCTCTTTTTCTTCGCATTTTTTTTCGTTGGGGTTGTCGTTTACGGCGGTTCAGCACGCTCGCTCTGCATGCACCCCTTTCATTTTCCCAGCATTTTTTTTTTTTTTCTCGTTGGGCTTATCGTTTACGTCGGTCCAGCACGCTCGCTTCGTAGGCTTAGCGCGCCCCAGGCCAAAAACACGAGCCGCGGATCTCGTTTTGGGTGCTAAAGCGTCGCGGCGACGTCGAAATCCGCGGAAGCCCCTCGGGTTGCACCTCTCCGGCGTTAAGGTGCATCGTTGCGTTCGGATCCTTTTATAAGAATTAAACGCGCTTATGCTGATGGGTGCGATCATACCAACACTAATGCACCGGGATCCCATCAGAACTCCGCAGTTAAGCGTGTTTGGGCGAGAGTAGTACTAGGATGGGTGACCTCCTGGGAAGTCCTCGTGTTGCACCCCTCTCTTTTTCTTCGCATTTTTTTTCGTTGGGGTTGTCGTTTACGGCGGTTCAGCACGCTCGCTCTGCATGCACCCCTTTCATTTTCCCAGCATTTTTTTTTTTTTTTCTCGTTGGGCTTATCGTTTACGTCGGTCCAGCACGCTCGCTTCGTAGGCTTAGCGCGCCCCAGGCCAAAAACACGAGCCGCGGATCTCGTTTTGGGTGCTAAAGCGTCGCGGCGACGTCGAAATCCGCGGAAGCCCCTCGGGTTGCACCTCTCCGGCGTTAAGGTGCATCGTTGCGTTCGGATCCTTTTATAAGAATTAAACGCGCTTATGCTGATGGGTGCGATCATACCAACACTAATGCACCGGATCCCATCAGAACTCCGCAGTCAAGCGTGTTTGGGCGAGAGTAGTACTAGGATGGGTGACCTCCTGGGAAGTCCTCGTGTTGCACCCCTCTCTTTTTCTTCGCATTTTTTTTCGTTGGGGTTGTCGTTTACGGCGGTTCAGCACGCTCGCTCTGCATGCACCCCTTTCATTTTCCAGCATTTTTTTTTTTTTTTCTCGTTGGGCTTATCGTTTACGTCGGTCCAGCACGCTCGCTTCGTAGGCTTAGCGCGCCCCAGGCCAAAAACACGAGCCGCGGATCTCGTTTTGGGTGCTAAAGCGTCGCGGCGACGTCGAAATCCGCGGAAGCCCCTCGGGTTGCACCTCTCCGGCGTTAAGGTGCATCGTTGCGTTCGGATCCTTTTATAAGAATTAAACGCGCTTATGTTGATGGGTGCGATCATACCAACACTAATGCACCGGATCCCATCAGAACTCCGCAGTTAAGCGTGTTTGGGCGAGAGTAGTACTAGGATGGGTGACCTCCTGGGAAGTCCTCGTGTTGCACCCCTCTCTTTTTCTTCGCATTTTTTTTCGTTGGGGTTGTCGTTTACGGCGGTTCAGCACGCTCGCTCTGCATGCACCCCTTTCATTTTCCCAGCATTTTTTTTTTTTTTTCTCGTTGGGCTTATCGTTTACGTCGGTCCAGCACGCTCGCTTCGTAGGCTTAGCGCGCCCCAGGCCAAAAACACGAGCCGCGGATCTCGTTTTGGGTGCTAAAGCGTCGCGGCGACGTCGAAATCCGCGGAAGCCCCTCGGGTTGCACCTCTCCGGCGTTAAGGTGCATCGTTGCGTTCGGATCCTTTTATAAGAATTAAACGCGCTTATGCTGATGGGTGCGATCATACCAACACTAATGCACCGGATCCCATCAGAACTCCGCAGTTAAGCGTGTTTGGGCGAGAGTAGTACTAGGATGGGTGACCTCCTGGGAAGTCCTCGTGTTGCACCCCTCTCTTTTTCTTCGCATTTTTTTTCGTTGGGGTTGTCGTTTACGGCGGTTCAGCACGCTCGCTCTGCATGCACCCCTTTCATTTTCCCAGCATTTTTTTTTTTTTTTCTCGTTGGGCTTATCGTTTACGTCGGTCCAGCACGCTCGCTTCGTAGGCTTAGCGCGCCCCAGGCCAAAAACACGAGCCGCGGATCTCGTTTTGGGTGCTAAAGCGTCGCGGCGACGTCGAAATCCGCGGAAGCCCCTCGGGTTGCACCTCTCCGGCGTTAAGGTGCATCGTTGCGTTCGGATCCTTTTATAAGAATTAAACGCGCTTATGCTGATGGGTGCGATCATACCAACACTAATGCACCGGATCCCATCAGAACTCCGCAGTCAAGCGTGTTTGGGCGAGAGTAGTACTAGGATGGGTGACCTCCTGGGAAGTCCTCGTGTTGCACCCCTCTCTTTTTCTTCGCATTTTTTTTCGTTGGGGTTGTCGTTTACGGCGGTTCAGCACGCTCGCTCTGCATGCACCCCTTTCATTTTCCCAGCATTTTTTTTTTTTTTTCTCGTTGGGCTTATCGTTTACGTCGGTCCAGCACGCTCGCTTCGTAGGCTTAGCGCGCCCCAGGCCAAAAACACGAGCCGCGGATCTCGTTTTGGGTGCTAAAGCGTCGCGGCGACGTCGAAATCCGCGGAAGCCCCTCGGGTTGCACCTCTCCGGCGTTAAGGTGCATCGTTGCGTTCGGATCCTTTTATAAGAATTAAACGCGCTTATGCTGATGGGTGCGATCATACCAACACTAATGCACCGGATCCCATCAGAACTCCGCAGTTAAGCGTGTTTGGGCGAGAGTAGTACTAGGATGGGTGACCTCCTGGGAAGTCCTCGTGTTGCACCCCTCTCTTTTTCTTCGCATTTTTTTTCGTTGGGGTTGTCGTTTACGGCGGTTCAGCACGCTCGCTCTGCATGCACCCCTTTCATTTTCCCAGCATTTTTTTTTTTTTTTCTCGTTGGGCTTATCGTTTACGTCGGTCCAGCACGCTCGCTTCGTAGGCTTAGCGCGCCCCAGGCCAAAAACACGAGCCGCGGATCTCGTTTTGGGTGCTAAAGCGTCGCGGCGACGTCGAAATCCGCGGAAGCCCCTCGGGTTGCACCTCTCCGGCGTTAAGGTGCATCGTTGCGTTCGGATCCTTTTATAAGAATTAAACGCGCTTATGCTGATGGGTGCGATCATACCAACACTAATGCACCGGATCCCATCAGAACTCCGCAGTTAAGCGTGTTTGGGCGAGAGTAGTACTAGGATGGGTGACCTCCTGGGAAGTCCTCGTGTTGCACCCCTCTCTTTTTCTTCGCATTTTTTTTCGTTGGGGTTGTCGTTTACGGCGGTTCAGCACGCTCGCTCTGCATGCACCCCTTTCATTTTCCCAGCATTTTTTTTTTTTTTTCTCGTTGGGCTTATCGTTTACGTCGGTCCAGCACGCTCGCTTCGTAGGCTTAGCGCGCCCCAGGCCAAAAACACGAGCCGCGGATCTCGTTTTGGGTGCTAAAGCGTCGCGGCGACGTCGAAATCCGCGGAAGCCCCTCGGGTTGCACCTCTCCGGCGTTAAGGTGCATCGTTGCGTTCGGATCCTTTTATAAGAATTAAACGCGCTTATGCTGATGGGTGCGATCATACCAACACTAATGCACCGGATCCCATCAGAACTCCGCAGTTAAGCGTGTTTGGGCGAGAGTAGTACTAGGATGGGTGACCTCCTGGGAAGTCCTCGTGTTGCACCCCTCTCTTTTTCTTCGCATTTTTTTTCGTTGGGGTTGTCGTTTACGGCGGTTCAGCACGCTCGCTCTGCATGCACCCCTTTCATTTTCCCAGCATTTTTTTTTTTTTTTCTCGTTGGGCTTATCGTTTACGTCGGTCCAGCACGCTCGCTTCGTAGGCTTAGCGCGCCCCAGGCCAAAAACACGAGCCGCGGATCTCGTTTTGGGTGCTAAAGCGTCGCGGCGACGTCGAAATCCGCGGAAGCCCCTCGGGTTGCACCTCTCCGGCGTTAAGGTGCATCGTTGCGTTCGGATCCTTTTATAAGAATTAAACGCGCTTATGCTGATGGGTGCGATCATACCAACACTAATGCACCGGATCCCATCAGAACTCCGCAGTTAAGCGTGTTTGGGCGAGAGTAGTACTAGGATGGGTGACCTCCTGGGAAGTCCTCGTGTTGCACCCCTCTCTTTTTCTTCGCATTTTTTTTCGTTGGGGTTGTCGTTTACGGCGGTTCAGCACGCTCGCTCTGCATGCACCCCTTTCATTTTCCCAGCATTTTTTTTTTTTTTTCTCGTTGGGCTTATCGTTTACGTCGGTCCAGCACGCTCGCTTCGTAGGCTTAGCGCGCCCCAGGCCAAAAACACGAGCCGCGGATCTCGTTTTGGGTGCTAAAGCGTCGCGGCGACGTCGAAATCCGCGGAAGCCCCTCGGGTTGCACCTCTCCGGCGTTAAGGTGCATCGTTGCGTTCGGATCCTTTTATAAGAATTAAACGCGCTTATGCTGATGGGTGCGATCATACCAACACTAATGCACCGGATCCCATCAGAACTCCGCAGTTAAGCGTGTTTGGGCGAGAGTAGTACTAGGATGGGTGACCTCCTGGGAAGTCCTCGTGTTGCACCCCTCTCTTTTTCTTCGCATTTTTTTTCGTTGGGGTTGTCGTTTACGGCGGTTCAGCACGCTCGCTCTGCATGCACCCCTTTCATTTTCCCAGCATTTTTTTTTTTTTTTTCTCGTTGGGCTTATCGTTTACGTCGGTCCAGCACGCTCGCTTCGTAGGCTTAGCGCGCCCCAGGCCAAAAACACGAGCCGCGGATCTCGTTTTGGGTGCTAAAGCGTCGCGGCGACGTCGAAATCCGCGGAAGCCCCTCGGGTTGCACCTCTCCGGCGTTAAGGTGCATCGTTGCGTTCGGATCCTTTTATAAGAATTAAACGCGCTTATGCTGATGGGTGCGATCATACCAACACTAATGCACCGGATCCCATCAGAACTCCGCAGTTAAGCGTGTTTGGGCGAGAGTAGTACTAGGATGGGTGACCTCCTGGGAAGTCCTCGTGTTGCACCCCTCTCTTTTTCTTCGCATTTTTTTTCGTTGGGGTTGTCGTTTACGGCGGTTCAGCACGCTCGCTCTGCATGCACCCCTTTCATTTTCCCAGCATTTTTTTTTTTTTTTCTCGTTGGGCTTATCGTTTACGTCGGTCCAGCACGCTCGCTTCGTAGGCTTAGCGCGCCCCAGGCCAAAAACACGAGCCGCGGATCTCGTTTTGGGTGCTAAAGCGTCGCGGCGACGTCGAAATCCGCGGAAGCCCCTCGGGTTGCACCTCTCCGGCGTTAAGGTGCATCGTTGCGTTCGGATCCTTTTATAAGAATTAAACGCGCTTATGCTGATGGGTGCGATCATACCAACACTAATGCACCGGATCCCATCAGAACTCCGCAGTTAAGCGTGTTTGGGCGAGAGTAGTACTAGGATGGGTGACCTCCTGGGAAGTCCTCGTGTTGCACCCCTCTCTTTTTCTTCGCATTTTTTTTCGTTGGGGTTGTCGTTTACGGCGGTTCAGCACGCTCGCTCTGCATGCACCCCTTTCATTTTCCCAGCATTTTTTTTTTTTTTTCTCGTTGGGCTTATCGTTTACGTCGGTCCAGCACGCTCGCTTCGTAGGCTTAGCGCGCCCCAGGCCAAAAACACGAGCCGCGGATCTCGTTTTGGGTGCTAAAGCGTCGCGGCGACGTCGAAATCCGCGGAAGCCCCTCGGGTTGCACCTCTCCGGCGTTAAGGTGCATCGTTGCGTTCGGATCCTTTTATAAGAATTAAACGCGCTTATGCTGATGGGTGCGATCATACCAACACTAATGCACCGGATCCCATCAGAACTCCGCAGTTAAGCGTGTTTGGGCGAGAGTAGTACTAGGATGGGTGACCTCCTGGGAAGTCCTCGTGTTGCACCCCTCTCTTTTTCTTCGCATTTTTTTTCGTTGGGGTTGTCGTTTACGGCGGTTCAGCACGCTCGCTCTGCATGCACCCCTTTCATTTTCCCAGCATTTTTTTTTTTTTTTCTCGTTGGGCTTATCGTTTACGTCGGTCCAGCACGCTCGCTTCGTAGGCTTAGCGCGCCCCAGGCCAAAAACACGAGCCGCGGATCTCGTTTTGGGTGCTAAAGCGTCGCGGCGACGTCGAAATCCGCGGAAGCCCCTCGGGTTGCACCTCTCCGGCGTTAAGGTGCATCGTTGCGTTCGGATCCTTTTATAAGAATTAAACGCGCTTATGCTGATGGGTGCGATCATACCAACACTAATGCACCGGATCCCATCAGAACTCCGCAGTCAAGCGTGTTTGGGCGAGAGTAGTACTAGGATGGGTGACCTCCTGGGAAGTCCTCGTGTTGCACCCCTCTCTTTTTCTTCGCATTTTTTTTCGTTGGGGTTGTCGTTTACGGCGGTTCAGCACGCTCGCTCTGCATGCACCCCTTTCATTTTCCCAGCATTTTTTTTTTTTTTTCTCGTTGGGCTTATCGTTTACGTCGGTCCAGCACGCTCGCTTCGTAGGCTTAGCGCGCCCCAGGCCAAAAACACGAGCCGCGGATCTCGTTTTGGGTGCTAAAGCGTCGCGGCGACGTCGAAATCCGCGGAAGCCCCTCGGGTTGCACCTCTCCGGCGTTAAGGTGCATCGTTGCGTTCGGATCCTTTTATAAGAATTAAACGCGCTTATGCTGATGGGTGCGATCATACCAACACTAATGCACCGGATCCCATCAGAACTCCGCAGTTAAGCGTGTTTGGGCGAGAGTAGTACTAGGATGGGTGACCTCCTGGGAAGTCCTCGTGTTGCACCCCTCTCTTTTTCTTCGCATTTTTTTTCGTTGGGGTTGTCGTTTACGGCGGTTCAGCACGCTCGCTCTGCATGCACCCCTTTCATTTTCCCAGCATTTTTTTTTTTTTTTCTCGTTGGGCTTATCGTTTACGTCGGTCCAGCACGCTCGCTTCGTAGGCTTAGCGCGCCCCAGGCCAAAAACACGAGCCGCGGATCTCGTTTTGGGTGCTAAAGCGTCGCGGCGACGTCGAAATCCGCGGAAGCCCCTCGGGTTGCACCTCTCCGGCGTTAAGGTGCATCGTTGCGTTCGGATCCTTTTATAAGAATTAAACGCGCTTATGCTGATGGGTGCGATCATACCAACACTAATGCACCGGATCCCATCAGAACTCCGCAGTTAAGCGTGTTTGGGCGAGAGTAGTACTAGGATGGGTGACCTCCTGGGAAGTCCTCGTGTTGCACCCCTCTCTTTTTCTTCGCATTTTTTTTCGTTGGGGTTGTCGTTTACGGCGGTTCAGCACGCTCGCTCTGCATGCACCCCTTTCATTTTCCCAGCATTTTTTTTTTTTTTTCTCGTTGGGCTTATCGTTTACGTCGGTCCAGCACGCTCGCTTCGTAGGCTTAGCGCGCCCCAGGCCAAAAACACGAGCCGCGGATCTCGTTTTGGGTGCTAAAGCGTCGCGGCGACGTCGAAATCCGCGGAAGCCCCTCGGGTTGCACCTCTCCGGCGTTAAGGTGCATCGTTGCGTTCGGATCCTTTTATAAGAATTAAACGCGCTTATGCTGATGGGTGCGATCATACCAACACTAATGCACCGGATCCCATCAGAACTCCGCAGTCAAGCGTGTTTGGGCGAGAGTAGTACTAGGATGGGTGACCTCCTGGGAAGTCCTCGTGTTGCACCCCTCTCTTTTTCTTCGCATTTTTTTTCGTTGGGGTTGTCGTTTACGGCGGTTCAGCACGCTCGCTCTGCATGCACCCCTTTCATTTTCCCAGCATTTTTTTTTTTTTTTCTCGTTGGGCTTATCGTTTACGTCGGTCCAGCACGCTCGCTTCGTAGGCTTAGCGCGCCCCAGGCCAAAAACACGAGCCGCGGATCTCGTTTTGGGTGCTAAAGCGTCGCGGCGACGTCGAAATCCGCGGAAGCCCCTCGGGTTGCACCTCTCCGGCGTTAAGGTGCATCGTTGCGTTCGGATCCTTTTATAAGAATTAAACGCGCTTATGCTGATGGGTGCGATCATACCAACACTAATGCACCGGATCCCATCAGAACTCCGCAGTTAAGCGTGTTTGGGCGAGAGTAGTACTAGGATGGGTGACCTCCTGGGAAGTCCTCGTGTTGCACCCCTCTCTTTTTCTTCGCATTTTTTTTCGTTGGGGTTGTCGTTTACGGCGGTTCAGCACGCTCGCTCTGCATGCACCCCTTTCATTTTCCCAGCATTTTTTTTTTTTTTTCTCGTTGGGCTTATCGTTTACGTCGGTCCAGCACGCTCGCTTCGTAGGCTTAGCGCGCCCCAGGCCAAAAACACGAGCCGCGGATCTCGTTTTGGGTGCTAAAGCGTCGCGGCGACGTCGAAATCCGCGGAAGCCCCTCGGGTTGCACCTCTCCGGCGTTAAGGTGCATCGTTGCGTTCGGATCCTTTTATAAGAATTAAACGCGCTTATGCTGATGGGTGCGATCATACCAACACTAATGCACCGGATCCCATCAGAACTCCGCAGTTAAGCGTGTTTGGGCGAGAGTAGTACTAGGATGGGTGACCTCCTGGGAAGTCCTCGTGTTGCACCCCTCTCTTTTTCTTCGCATTTTTTTTCGTTGGGGTTGTCGTTTACGGCGGTTCAGCACGCTCGCTCTGCATGCACCCCTTTCATTTTCCCAGCATTTTTTTTTTTTTTTCTCGTTGGGCTTATCGTTTACGTCGGTCCAGCACGCTCGCTTCGTAGGCTTAGCGCGCCCCAGGCCAAAAACACGAGCCGCGGATCTCGTTTTGGGTGCTAAAGCGTCGCGGCGACGTCGAAATCCGCGGAAGCCCCTCGGGTTGCACCTCTCCGGCGTTAAGGTGCATCGTTGCGTTCGGATCCTTTTATAAGAATTAAACGCGCTTATGCTGATGGGTGCGATCATACCAACACTAATGCACCGGATCCCATCAGAACTCCGCAGTTAAGCGTGTTTGGGCGAGAGTAGTACTAGGATGGGTGACCTCCTGGGAAGTCCTCGTGTTGCACCCCTCTCTTTTTCTTCGCATTTTTTTTCGTTGGGGTTGTCGTTTACGGCGGTTCAGCACGCTCGCTCTGCATGCACCCCTTTCATTTTCCCAGCATTTTTTTTTTTTTTTCTCGTTGGGCTTATCGTTTACGTCGGTCCAGCACGCTCGCTTCGTAGGCTTAGCGCGCCCCAGGCCAAAAACACGAGCCGCGGATCTCGTTTTGGGTGCTAAAGCGTCGCGGCGACGTCGAAATCCGCGGAAGCCCCTCGGGTTGCACCTCTCCGGCGTTAAGGTGCATCGTTGCGTTCGGATCCTTTTATAAGAATTAAACGCGCTTATGCTGATGGGTGCGATCATACCAACACTAATGCACCGGATCCCATCAGAACTCCGCAGTTAAGCGTGTTTGGGCGAGAGTAGTACTAGGATGGGTGACCTCCTGGGAAGTCCTCGTGTTGCACCCCTCTCTTTTTCTTCGCATTTTTTTTCGTTGGGGTTGTCGTTTACGGCGGTTCAGCACGCTCGCTCTGCATGCACCCCTTTCATTTTCCCAGCATTTTTTTTTTTTTTTCTCGTTGGGCTTATCGTTTACGTCGGTCCAGCACGCTCGCTTCGTAGGCTTAGCGCGCCCCAGGCCAAAAACACGAGCCGCGGATCTCGTTTTGGGTGCTAAAGCGTCGCGGCGACGTCGAAATCCGCGGAAGCCCCTCGGGTTGCACCTCTCCGGCGTTAAGGTGCATCGTTGCGTTCGGATCCTTTTATAAGAATTAAACGCGCTTATGCTGATGGGTGCGATCATACCAACACTAATGCACCGGATCCCATCAGAACTCCGCAGTTAAGCGTGTTTGGGCGAGAGTAGTACTAGGATGGGTGACCTCCTGGGAAGTCCTCGTGTTGCACCCCTCTCTTTTTCTTCGCATTTTTTTTCGTTGGGGTTGTCGTTTACGGCGGTTCAGCACGCTCGCTCTGCATGCACCCCTTTCATTTTCCCAGCATTTTTTTTTTTTTTTCTCGTTGGGCTTATCGTTTACGTCGGTCCAGCACGCTCGCTTCGTAGGCTTAGCGCGCCCCAGGCCAAAAACACGAGCCGCGGATCTCGTTTTGGGTGCTAAAGCGTCGCGGCGACGTCGAAATCCGCGGAAGCCCCTCGGGTTGCACCTCTCCGGCGTTAAGGTGCATCGTTGCGTTCGGATCCTTTTATAAGAATTAAACGCGCTTATGCTGATGGGTGCGATCATACCAACACTAATGCACCGGATCCCATCAGAACTCCGCAGTTAAGCGTGTTTGGGCGAGAGTAGTACTAGGATGGGTGACCTCCTGGGAAGTCCTCGTGTTGCACCCCTCTCTTTTTCTTCGCATTTTTTTTCGTTGGGGTTGTCGTTTACGGCGGTTCAGCACGCTCGCTCTGCATGCACCCCTTTCATTTTCCCAGCATTTTTTTTTTTTTTTCTCGTTGGGCTTATCGTTTACGTCGGTCCAGCACGCTCGCTTCGTAGGCTTAGCGCGCCCCAGGCCAAAAACACGAGCCGCGGATCTCGTTTTGGGTGCTAAAGCGTCGCGGCGACGTCGAAATCCGCGGAAGCCCCTCGGGTTGCACCTCTCCGGCGTTAAGGTGCATCGTTGCGTTCGGATCCTTTTATAAGAATTAAACGCGCTTATGCTGATGGGTGCGATCATACCAACACTAATGCACCGGATCCCATCAGAACTCCGCAGTTAAGCGTGTTTGGGCGAGAGTAGTACTAGGATGGGTGACCTCCTGGGAAGTCCTCGTGTTGCACCCCTCTCTTTTTCTTCGCATTTTTTTTCGTTGGGGTTGTCGTTTACGGCGGTTCAGCACGCTCGCTCTGCATGCACCCCTTTCATTTTCCCAGCATTTTTTTTTTTTTTTCTCGTTGGGCTTATCGTTTACGTCGGTCCAGCACGCTCGCTTCGTAGGCTTAGCGCGCCCCAGGCCAAAAACACGAGCCGCGGATCTCGTTTTGGGTGCTAAAGCGTCGCGGCGACGTCGAAATCCGCGGAAGCCCCTCGGGTTGCACCTCTCCGGCGTTAAGGTGCATCGTTGCGTTCGGATCCTTTTATAAGAATTAAACGCGCTTATGCTGATGGGTGCGATCATACCAACACTAATGCACCGGATCCCATCAGAACTCCGCAGTTAAGCGTGTTTGGGCGAGAGTAGTACTAGGATGGGTGACCTCCTGGGAAGTCCTCGTGTTGCACCCCTCTCTTTTTCTTCGCATTTTTTTTCGTTGGGGTTGTCGTTTACGGCGGTTCAGCACGCTCGCTCTGCATGCACCCCTTTCATTTTCCCAGCATTTTTTTTTTTTTTTCTCGTTGGGCTTATCGTTTACGTCGGTCCAGCACGCTCGCTTCGTAGGCTTAGCGCGCCCCAGGCCAAAAACACGAGCCGCGGATCTCGTTTTGGGTGCTAAAGCGTCGCGGCGACGTCGAAATCCGCGGAAGCCCCTCGGGTTGCACCTCTCCGGCGTTAAGGTGCATCGTTGCGTTCGGATCCTTTTATAAGAATTAAACGCGCTTATGCTGATGGGTGCGATCATACCAACACTAATGCACCGGATCCCATCAGAACTCCGCAGTTAAGCGTGTTTGGGCGAGAGTAGTACTAGGATGGGTGACCTCCTGGGAAGTCCTCGTGTTGCACCCCTCTCTTTTTCTTCGCATTTTTTTTCGTTGGGGTTGTCGTTTACGGCGGTTCAGCACGCTCGCTCTGCATGCACCCCTTTCATTTTCCCAGCATTTTTTTTTTTTTTTCTCGTTGGGCTTATCGTTTACGTCGGTCCAGCACGCTCGCTTCGTAGGCTTAGCGCGCCCCAGGCCAAAAACACGAGCCGCGGATCTCGTTTTGGGTGCTAAAGCGTCGCGGCGACGTCGAAATCCGCGGAAGCCCCTCGGGTTGCACCTCTCCGGCGTTAAGGTGCATCGTTGCGTTCGGATCCTTTTATAAGAATTAAACGCGCTTATGCTGATGGGTGCGATCATACCAACACTAATGCACCGGATCCCATCAGAACTCCGCAGTTAAGCGTGTTTGGGCGAGAGTAGTACTAGGATGGGTGACCTCCTGGGAAGTCCTCGTGTTGCACCCCTCTCTTTTTCTTCGCATTTTTTTTCGTTGGGGTTGTCGTTTACGGCGGTTCAGCACGCTCGCTCTGCATGCACCCCTTTCATTTTCCCAGCATTTTTTTTTTTTTTTCTCGTTGGGCTTATCGTTTACGTCGGTCCAGCACGCTCGCTTCGTAGGCTTAGCGCGCCCCAGGCCAAAAACACGAGCCGCGGATCTCGTTTTGGGTGCTAAAGCGTCGCGGCGACGTCGAAATCCGCGGAAGCCCCTCGGGTTGCACCTCTCCGGCGTTAAGGTGCATCGTTGCGTTCGGATCCTTTTATAAGAATTAAACGCGCTTATGCTGATGGGTGCGATCATACCAACACTAATGCACCGGATCCCATCAGAACTCCGCAGTTAAGCGTGTTTGGGCGAGAGTAGTACTAGGATGGGTGACCTCCTGGGAAGTCCTCGTGTTGCACCCCTCTCTTTTTCTTCGCATTTTTTTTCGTTGGGGTTGTCGTTTACGGCGGTTCAGCACGCTCGCTCTGCATGCACCCCTTTCATTTTCCCAGCATTTTTTTTTTTTTTTCTCGTTGGGCTTATCGTTTACGTCGGTCCAGCACGCTCGCTTCGTAGGCTTAGCGCGCCCCAGGCCAAAAACACGAGCCGCGGATCTCGTTTTGGGTGCTAAAGCGTCGCGGCGACGTCGAAATCCGCGGAAGCCCCTCGGGTTGCACCTCTCCGGCGTTAAGGTGCATCGTTGCGTTCGGATCCTTTTATAAGAATTAAACGCGCTTATGCTGATGGGTGCGATCATACCAACACTAATGCACCGGATCCCATCAGAACTCCGCAGTTAAGCGTGTTTGGGCGAGAGTAGTACTAGGATGGGTGACCTCCTGGGAAGTCCTCGTGTTGCACCCCTCTCTTTTTCTTCGCATTTTTTTTCGTTGGGGTTGTCGTTTACGGCGGTTCAGCACGCTCGCTCTGCATGCACCCCTTTCATTTTCCCAGCATTTTTTTTTTTTTTTCTCGTTGGGCTTATCGTTTACGTCGGTCCAGCACGCTCGCTTCGTAGGCTTAGCGCGCCCCAGGCCAAAAACACGAGCCGCGGATCTCGTTTTGGGTGCTAAAGCGTCGCGGCGACGTCGAAATCCGCGGAAGCCCCTCGGGTTGCACCTCTCCGGCGTTAAGGTGCATCGTTGCGTTCGGATCCTTTTATAAGAATTAAACGCGCTTATGCTGATGGGTGCGATCATACCAACACTAATGCACCGGATCCCATCAGAACTCCGCAGTTAAGCGTGTTTGGGCGAGAGTAGTACTAGGATGGGTGACCTCCTGGGAAGTCCTCGTGTTGCACCCCTCTCTTTTTCTTCGCATTTTTTTTCGTTGGGGTTGTCGTTTACGGCGGTTCAGCACGCTCGCTCTGCATGCACCCCTTTCATTTTCCCAGCATTTTTTTTTTTTTTTCTCGTTGGGCTTATCGTTTACGTCGGTCCAGCACGCTCGCTTCGTAGGCTTAGCGCGCCCCAGGCCAAAAACACGAGCCGCGGATCTCGTTTTGGGTGCTAAAGCGTCGCGGCGACGTCGAAATCCGCGGAAGCCCCTCGGGTTGCACCTCTCCGGCGTTAAGGTGCATCGTTGCGTTCGGATCCTTTTATAAGAATTAAACGCGCTTATGCTGATGGGTGCGATCATACCAACACTAATGCACCGGATCCCATCAGAACTCCGCAGTTAAGCGTGTTTGGGCGAGAGTAGTACTAGGATGGGTGACCTCCTGGGAAGTCCTCGTGTTGCACCCCTCTCTTTTTCTTCGCATTTTTTTTCGTTGGGGTTGTCGTTTACGGCGGTTCAGCACGCTCGCTCTGCATGCACCCCTTTCATTTTCCCAGCATTTTTTTTTTTTTTTCTCGTTGGGCTTATCGTTTACGTCGGTCCAGCACGCTCGCTTCGTAGGCTTAGCGCGCCCCAGGCCAAAAACACGAGCCGCGGATCTCGTTTTGGGTGCTAAAGCGTCGCGGCGACGTCGAAATCCGCGGAAGCCCCTCGGGTTGCACCTCTCCGGCGTTAAGGTGCATCGTTGCGTTCGGATCCTTTTATAAGAATTAAACGCGCTTATGCTGATGGGTGCGATCATACCAACACTAATGCACCGGATCCCATCAGAACTCCGCAGTTAAGCGTGTTTGGGCGAGAGTAGTACTAGGATGGGTGACCTCCTGGGAAGTCCTCGTGTTGCACCCCTCTCTTTTTCTTCGCATTTTTTTTCGTTGGGGTTGTCGTTTACGGCGGTTCAGCACGCTCGCTCTGCATGCACCCCTTTCATTTTCCCAGCATTTTTTTTTTTTTTTCTCGTTGGGCTTATCGTTTACGTCGGTCCAGCACGCTCGCTTCGTAGGCTTAGCGCGCCCCAGGCCAAAAACACGAGCCGCGGATCTCGTTTTGGGTGCTAAAGCGTCGCGGCGACGTCGAAATCCGCGGAAGCCCCTCGGGTTGCACCTCTCCGGCGTTAAGGTGCATCGTTGCGTTCGGATCCTTTTATAAGAATTAAACGCGCTTATGCTGATGGGTGCGATCATACCAACACTAATGCACCGGATCCCATCAGAACTCCGCAGTTAAGCGTGTTTGGGCGAGAGTAGTACTAGGATGGGTGACCTCCTGGGAAGTCCTCGTGTTGCACCCCTCTCTTTTTCTTCGCATTTTTTTTCGTTGGGGTTGTCGTTTACGGCGGTTCAGCACGCTCGCTCTGCATGCACCCCTTTCATTTTCCCAGCATTTTTTTTTTTTTTTCTCGTTGGGCTTATCGTTTACGTCGGTCCAGCACGCTCGCTTCGTAGGCTTAGCGCGCCCCAGGCCAAAAACACGAGCCGCGGATCTCGTTTTGGGTGCTAAAGCGTCGCGGCGACGTCGAAATCCGCGGAAGCCCCTCGGGTTGCACCTCTCCGGCGTTAAGGTGCATCGTTGCGTTCGGATCCTTTTATAAGAATTAAACGCGCTTATGCTGATGGGTGCGATCATACCAACACTAATGCACCGGATCCCATCAGAACTCCGCAGTTAAGCGTGTTTGGGCGAGAGTAGTACTAGGATGGGTGACCTCCTGGGAAGTCCTCGTGTTGCACCCCTCTCTTTTTCTTCGCATTTTTTTTCGTTGGGGTTGTCGTTTACGGCGGTTCAGCACGCTCGCTCTGCATGCACCCCTTTCATTTTCCCAGCATTTTTTTTTTTTTTTCTCGTTGGGCTTATCGTTTACGTCGGTCCAGCACGCTCGCTTCGTAGGCTTAGCGCGCCCCAGGCCAAAAACACGAGCCGCGGATCTCGTTTTGGGTGCTAAAGCGTCGCGGCGACGTCGAAATCCGCGGAAGCCCCTCGGGTTGCACCTCTCCGGCGTTAAGGTGCATCGTTGCGTTCGGATCCTTTTATAAGAATTAAACGCGCTTATGCTGATGGGTGCGATCATACCAACACTAATGCACCGGATCCCATCAGAACTCCGCAGTTAAGCGTGTTTGGGCGAGAGTAGTACTAGGATGGGTGACCTCCTGGGAAGTCCTCGTGTTGCACCCCTCTCTTTTTCTTCGCATTTTTTTTCGTTGGGGTTGTCGTTTACGGCGGTTCAGCACGCTCGCTCTGCATGCACCCCTTTCATTTTCCCAGCATTTTTTTTTTTTTTTCTCGTTGGGCTTATCGTTTACGTCGGTCCAGCACGCTCGCTTCGTAGGCTTAGCGCGCCCCAGGCCAAAAACACGAGCCGCGGATCTCGTTTTGGGTGCTAAAGCGTCGCGGCGACGTCGAAATCCGCGGAAGCCCCTCGGGTTGCACCTCTCCGGCGTTAAGGTGCATCGTTGCGTTCGGATCCTTTTATAAGAATTAAACGCGCTTATGCTGATGGGTGCGATCATACCAACACTAATGCACCGGATCCCATCAGAACTCCGCAGTTAAGCGTGTTTGGGCGAGAGTAGTACTAGGATGGGTGACCTCCTGGGAAGTCCTCGTGTTGCACCCCTCTCTTTTTCTTCGCATTTTTTTTCGTTGGGGTTGTCGTTTACGGCGGTTCAGCACGCTCGCTCTGCATGCACCCCTTTCATTTTCCCAGCATTTTTTTTTTTTTTTCTCGTTGGGCTTATCGTTTACGTCGGTCCAGCACGCTCGCTTCGTAGGCTTAGCGCGCCCCAGGCCAAAAACACGAGCCGCGGATCTCGTTTTGGGTGCTAAAGCGTCGCGGCGACGTCGAAATCCGCGGAAGCCCCTCGGGTTGCACCTCTCCGGCGTTAAGGTGCATCGTTGCGTTCGGATCCTTTTATAAGAATTAAACGCGCTTATGCTGATGGGTGCGATCATACCAACACTAATGCACCGGATCCCATCAGAACTCCGCAGTTAAGCGTGTTTGGGCGAGAGTAGTACTAGGATGGGTGACCTCCTGGGAAGTCCTCGTGTTGCACCCCTCTCTTTTTCTTCGCATTTTTTTTCGTTGGGGTTGTCGTTTACGGCGGTTCAGCACGCTCGCTCTGCATGCACCCCTTTCATTTTCCCAGCATTTTTTTTTTTTTTTTCTCGTTGGGCTTATCGTTTACGTCGGTCCAGCACGCTCGCTTCGTAGGCTTAGCGCGCCCCAGGCCAAAAACACGAGCCGCGGATCTCGTTTTGGGTGCTAAAGCGTCGCGGCGACGTCGAAATCCGCGGAAGCCCCTCGGGTTGCACCTCTCCGGCGTTAAGGTGCATCGTTGCGTTCGGATCCTTTTATAAGAATTAAACGCGCTTATGCTGATGGGTGCGATCATACCAACACTAATGCACCGGATCCCATCAGAACTCCGCAGTTAAGCGTGTTTGGGCGAGAGTAGTACTAGGATGGGTGACCTCCTGGGAAGTCCTCGTGTTGCACCCCTCTCTTTTTCTTCGCATTTTTTTTCGTTGGGGTTGTCGTTTACGGCGGTTCAGCACGCTCGCTCTGCATGCACCCCTTTCATTTTCCCAGCATTTTTTTTTTTTTTTCTCGTTGGGCTTATCGTTTACGTCGGTCCAGCACGCTCGCTTCGTAGGCTTAGCGCGCCCCAGGCCAAAAACACGAGCCGCGGATCTCGTTTTGGGTGCTAAAGCGTCGCGGCGACGTCGAAATCCGCGGAAGCCCCTCGGGTTGCACCTCTCCGGCGTTAAGGTGCATCGTTGCGTTCGGATCCTTTTATAAGAATTAAACGCGCTTATGCTGATGGGTGCGATCATACCAACACTAATGCACCGGATCCCATCAGAACTCCGCAGTTAAGCGTGTTTGGGCGAGAGTAGTACTAGGATGGGTGACCTCCTGGGAAGTCCTCGTGTTGCACCCCTCTCTTTTTCTTCGCATTTTTTTTCGTTGGGGTTGTCGTTTACGGCGGTTCAGCACGCTCGCTCTGCATGCACCCCTTTCATTTTCCCAGCATTTTTTTTTTTTTTTCTCGTTGGGCTTATCGTTTACGTCGGTCCAGCACGCTCGCTTCGTAGGCTTAGCGCGCCCCAGGCCAAAAACACGAGCCGCGGATCTCGTTTTGGGTGCTAAAGCGTCGCGGCGACGTCGAAATCCGCGGAAGCCCCTCGGGTTGCACCTCTCCGGCGTTAAGGTGCATCGTTGCGTTCGGATCCTTTTATAAGAATTAAACGCGCTTATGCTGATGGGTGCGATCATACCAACACTAATGCACCGGATCCCATCAGAACTCCGCAGTTAAGCGTGTTTGGGCGAGAGTAGTACTAGGATGGGTGACCTCCTGGGAAGTCCTCGTGTTGCACCCCTCTCTTTTTCTTCGCATTTTTTTTCGTTGGGGTTGTCGTTTACGGCGGTTCAGCACGCTCGCTCTGCATGCACCCCTTTCATTTTCCCAGCATTTTTTTTTTTTTTTTCTCGTTGGGCTTATCGTTTACGTCGGTCCAGCACGCTCGCTTCGTAGGCTTAGCGCGCCCCAGGCCAAAAACACGAGCCGCGGATCTCGTTTTGGGTGCTAAAGCGTCGCGGCGACGTCGAAATCCGCGGAAGCCCCTCGGGTTGCACCTCTCCGGCGTTAAGGTGCATCGTTGCGTTCGGATCCTTTTATAAGAATTAAACGCGCTTATGCTGATGGGTGCGATCATACCAACACTAATGCACCGGATCCCATCAGAACTCCGCAGTTAAGCGTGTTTGGGCGAGAGTAGTACTAGGATGGGTGACCTCCTGGGAAGTCCTCGTGTTGCACCCCTCTCTTTTTCTTCGCATTTTTTTTCGTTGGGGTTGTCGTTTACGGCGGTTCAGCACGCTCGCTCTGCATGCACCCCTTTCATTTTCCCAGCATTTTTTTTTTTTTTTCTCGTTGGGCTTATCGTTTACGTCGGTCCAGCACGCTCGCTTCGTAGGCTTAGCGCGCCCCAGGCCAAAAACACGAGCCGCGGATCTCGTTTTGGGTGCTAAAGCGTCGCGGCGACGTCGAAATCCGCGGAAGCCCCTCGGGTTGCACCTCTCCGGCGTTAAGGTGCATCGTTGCGTTCGGATCCTTTTATAAGAATTAAACGCGCTTATGCTGATGGGTGCGATCATACCAACACTAATGCACCGGATCCCATCAGAACTCCGCAGTTAAGCGTGTTTGGGCGAGAGTAGTACTAGGATGGGTGACCTCCTGGGAAGTCCTCGTGTTGCACCCCTCTCTTTTTCTTCGCATTTTTTTTCGTTGGGGTTGTCGTTTACGGCGGTTCAGCACGCTCGCTCTGCATGCACCCCTTTCATTTTCCCAGCATTTTTTTTTTTTTTTCTCGTTGGGCTTATCGTTTACGTCGGTCCAGCACGCTCGCTTCGTAGGCTTAGCACGCCCCAGGCCAAAAACACGAGCCGCGGATCTCGTTTTGGGTGCTAAAGCGTCGCGGCGACGTCGAAATCCGCGGAAGCCCCTCGGGTTGCACCTCTCCGGCGTTAAGGTGCATCGTTGCGTTCGGATCCTTTTATAAGAATTAAACGCGCTTATGCTGATGGGTGCGATCATACCAACACTAATGCACCGGATCCCATCAGAACTCCGCAGTTAAGCGTGTTTGGGCGAGAGTAGTACTAGGATGGGTGACCTCCTGGGAAGTCCTCGTGTTGCACCCCTCTCTTTTTCTTCGCATTTTTTTTCGTTGGGGTTGTCGTTTACGGCGGTTCAGCACGCTCGCTCTGCATGCACCCCTTTCATTTTCCCAGCATTTTTTTTTTTTTTTCTCGTTGGGCTTATCGTTTACATCGGTCCAGCACGCTCGCTTCGTAGGCTTAGCGCGCCCCAGGCCAAAAACACGAGCCGCGGATCTCGTTTTGGGTGCTAAAGCGTCGCGGCGACGTCGAAATCCGCGGAAGCCCCTCGGGTTGCACCTCTCCGGCGTTAAGGTGCATCGTTGCGTTCGGATCCTTTTATAAGAATTAAACGCGCTTATGCTGATGGGTGCGATCATACCAACACTAATGCACCGGATCCCATCAGAACTCCGCAGTTAAGCGTGTTTGGGCGAGAGTAGTACTAGGATGGGTGACCTCCTGGGAAGTCCTCGTGTTGCACCCCTCTCTTTTTCTTCGCATTTTTTTTCGTTGGGGTTGTCGTTTACGGCGGTTCAGCACGCTCGCTCTGCATGCACCCCTTTCATTTTCCCAGCATTTTTTTTTTTTTTTCTCGTTGGGCTTATCGTTTACGTCGGTCCAGCACGCTCGCTTCGTAGGCTTAGCGCGCCCCAGGCCAAAAACACGAGCCGCGGATCTCGTTTTGGGTGCTAAAGCGTCGCGGCGACGTCGAAATCCGCGGAAGCCCCTCGGGTTGCACCTCTCCGGCGTTAAGGTGCATCGTTGCGTTCGGATCCTTTTATAAGAATTAAACGCGCTTATGCTGATGGGTGCGATCATACCAACACTAATGCACCGGATCCCATCAGAACTCCGCAGTTAAGCGTGTTTGGGCGAGAGTAGTACTAGGATGGGTGACCTCCTGGGAAGTCCTCGTGTTGCACCCCTCTCTTTTTCTTCGCATTTTTTTTCGTTGGGGTTGTCGTTTACGGCGGTTCAGCACGCTCGCTCTGCATGCACCCCTTTCATTTTCCCAGCATTTTTTTTTTTTTTTCTCGTTGGGCTTATCGTTTACGTCGGTCCAGCACGCTCGCTTCGTAGGCTTAGCGCGCCCCAGGCCAAAAACACGAGCCGCGGATCTCGTTTTGGGTGCTAAAGCGTCGCGGCGACGTCGAAATCCGCGGAAGCCCCTCGGGTTGCACCTCTCCGGCGTTAAGGTGCATCGTTGCGTTCGGATCCTTTTATAAGAATTAAATGCTGATGGGTGCGATCATACCAACACTAATGCACCGGATCCCATCAGAACTCCGCAGTTAAGCGTGTTTGGGCGAGAGTAGTACTAGGATGGGTGACCTCCTGGGAAGTCCTCGTGTTGCACCCCTCTCTTTTTCTTCGCATTTTTTTTCGTTGGGGTTGTCGTTTACGGCGGTTCAGCACGCTCGCTCTGCATGCACCCCTTTCATTTTCCCAGCATTTTTTTTTTTTTTTCTCGTTGGGCTTATCGTTTACGTCGGTCCAGCACGCTCGCTTCGTAGGCTTAGCGCGCCCCAGGCCAAAAACACGAGCCGCGGATCTCGTTTTGGGTGCTAAAGCGTCGCGGCGACGTCGAAATCCGCGGAAGCCCCTCGGGTTGCACCTCTCCGGCGTTAAGGTGCATCGTTGCGTTCGGATCCTTTTATAAGAATTAAATGCTGATGGGTGCGATCATACCAACACTAATGCACCGGATCCCATCAGAACTCCGCAGTTAAGCGTGTTTGGGCGAGAGTAGTACTAGGATGGGTGACCTCCTGGGAAGTCCTCGTGTTGCACCCCTCTCTTTTTCTTCGCATTTTTTTTCGTTGGGGTTGTCGTTTACGGCGGTTCAGCACGCTCGCTCTGCATGCACCCCTTTCATTTTCCCAGCATTTTTTTTTTTTTTTCTCGTTGGGCTTATCGTTTACGTCGGTCCAGCACGCTCGCTTCGTAGGCTTAGCGCGCCCCAGGCCAAAAACACGAGCCGCGGATCTCGTTTTGGGTGCTAAAGCGTCGCGGCGACGTCGAAATCCGCGGAAGCCCCTCGGGTTGCACCTCTCCGGCGTTAAGGTGCATCGTTGCGTTCGGATCCTTTTATAAGAATTAAACGCGCTTATGCTGATGGGTGCGATCATACCAACACTAATGCACCGGATCCCATCAGAACTCCGCAGTTAAGCGTGTTTGGGCGAGAGTAGTACTAGGATGGGTGACCTCCTGGGAAGTCCTCGTGTTGCACCCCTCTCTTTTTCTTCGCATTTTTTTTCGTTGGGGTTGTCGTTTACGGCGGTTCAGCACGCTCGCTCTGCATGCACCCCTTTCATTTTCCCAGCATTTTTTTTTTTTTTTCTCGTTGGGCTTATCGTTTACGTCGGTCCAGCACGCTCGCTTCGTAGGCTTAGCGCGCCCCAGGCCAAAAACACGAGCCGCGGATCTCGTTTTGGGTGCTAAAGCGTCGCGGCGACGTCGAAATCCGCGGAAGCCCCTCGGGTTGCACCTCTCCGGCGTTAAGGTGCATCGTTGCGTTCGGATCCTTTTATAAGAATTAAACGCGCTTATGCTGATGGGTGCGATCATACCAACACTAATGCACCGGATCCCATCAGAACTCCGCAGTTAAGCGTGTTTGGGCGAGAGTAGTACTAGGATGGGTGACCTCCTGGGAAGTCCTCGTGTTGCACCCCTCTCTTTTTCTTCGCATTTTTTTTCGTTGGGGTTGTCGTTTACGGCGGTTCAGCACGCTCGCTCTGCATGCACCCCTTTCATTTTCCCAGCATTTTTTTTTTTTTTTCTCGTTGGGCTTATCGTTTACGTCGGTCCAGCACGCTCGCTTCGTAGGCTTAGCGCGCCCCAGGCCAAAAACACGAGCCGCGGATCTCGTTTTGGGTGCTAAAGCGTCGCGGCGACGTCGAAATCCGCGGAAGCCCCTCGGGTTGCACCTCTCCGGCGTTAAGGTGCATCGTTGCGTTCGGATCCTTTTATAAGAATTAAACGCGCTTATGCTGATGGGTGCGATCATACCAACACTAATGCACCGGATCCCATCAGAACTCCGCAGTTAAGCGTGTTTGGGCGAGAGTAGTACTAGGATGGGTGACCTCCTGGGAAGTCCTCGTGTTGCACCCCTCTCTTTTTCTTCGCATTTTTTTTCGTTGGGGTTGTCGTTTACGGCGGTTCAGCACGCTCGCTCTGCATGCACCCCTTTCATTTTCCCAGCATTTTTTTTTTTTTTTCTCGTTGGGCTTATCGTTTACGTCGGTCCAGCACGCTCGCTTCGTAGGCTTAGCGCGCCCCAGGCCAAAAACACGAGCCGCGGATCTCGTTTTGGGTGCTAAAGCGTCGCGGCGACGTCGAAATCCGCGGAAGCCCCTCGGGTTGCACCTCTCCGGCGTTAAGGTGCATCGTTGCGTTCGGATCCTTTTATAAGAATTAAACGCGCTTATGCTGATGGGTGCGATCATACCAACACTAATGCACCGGATCCCATCAGAACTCCGCAGTTAAGCGTGTTTGGGCGAGAGTAGTACTAGGATGGGTGACCTCCTGGGAAGTCCTCGTGTTGCACCCCTCTCTTTTTCTTCGCATTTTTTTTCGTTGGGGTTGTCGTTTACGGCGGTTCAGCACGCTCGCTCTGCATGCACCCCTTTCATTTTCCCAGCATTTTTTTTTTTTTTTCTCGTTGGGCTTATCGTTTACGTCGGTCCAGCACGCTCGCTTCGTAGGCTTAGCGCGCCCCAGGCCAAAAACACGAGCCGCGGATCTCGTTTTGGGTGCTAAAGCGTCGCGGCGACGTCGAAATCCGCGGAAGCCCCTCGGGTTGCACCTCTCCGGCGTTAAGGTGCATCGTTGCGTTCGGATCCTTTTATAAGAATTAAACGCGCTTATGCTGATGGGTGCGATCATACCAACACTAATGCACCGGATCCCATCAGAACTCCGCAGTTAAGCGTGTTTGGGCGAGAGTAGTACTAGGATGGGTGACCTCCTGGGAAGTCCTCGTGTTGCACCCCTCTCTTTTTCTTCGCATTTTTTTTCGTTGGGGTTGTCGTTTACGGCGGTTCAGCACGCTCGCTCTGCATGCACCCCTTTCATTTTCCCAGCATTTTTTTTTTTTTTTCTCGTTGGGCTTATCGTTTACGTCGGTCCAGCACGCTCGCTTCGTAGGCTTAGCGCGCCCCAGGCCAAAAACACGAGCCGCGGATCTCGTTTTGGGTGCTAAAGCGTCGCGGCGACGTCGAAATCCGCGGAAGCCCCTCGGGTTGCACCTCTCCGGCGTTAAGGTGCATCGTTGCGTTCGGATCCTTTTATAAGAATTAAACGCGCTTATGCTGATGGGTGCGATCATACCAACACTAATGCACCGGATCCCATCAGAACTCCGCAGTTAAGCGTGTTTGGGCGAGAGTAGTACTAGGATGGGTGACCTCCTGGGAAGTCCTCGTGTTGCACCCCTCTCTTTTTCTTCGCATTTTTTTTCGTTGGGGTTGTCGTTTACGGCGGTTCAGCACGCTCGCTCTGCATGCACCCCTTTCATTTTCCCAGCATTTTTTTTTTTTTTTCTCGTTGGGCTTATCGTTTACGTCGGTCCAGCACGCTCGCTTCGTAGGCTTAGCGCGCCCCAGGCCAAAAACACGAGCCGCGGATCTCGTTTTGGGTGCTAAAGCGTCGCGGCGACGTCGAAATCCGCGGAAGCCCCTCGGGTTGCACCTCTCCGGCGTTAAGGTGCATCGTTGCGTTCGGATCCTTTTATAAGAATTAAACGCGCTTATGCTGATGGGTGCGATCATACCAACACTAATGCACCGGATCCCATCAGAACTCCGCAGTTAAGCGTGTTTGGGCGAGAGTAGTACTAGGATGGGTGACCTCCTGGGAAGTCCTCGTGTTGCACCCCTCTCTTTTTCTTCGCATTTTTTTTCGTTGGGGTTGTCGTTTACGGCGGTTCAGCACGCTCGCTCTGCATGCACCCCTTTCATTTTCCCAGCATTTTTTTTTTTTTTTCTCGTTGGGCTTATCGTTTACGTCGGTCCAGCACGCTCGCTTCGTAGGCTTAGCGCGCCCCAGGCCAAAAACACGAGCCGCGGATCTCGTTTTGGGTGCTAAAGCGTCGCGGCGACGTCGAAATCCGCGGAAGCCCCTCGGGTTGCACCTCTCCGGCGTTAAGGTGCATCGTTGCGTTCGGATCCTTTTATAAGAATTAAACGCGCTTATGCTGATGGGTGCGATCATACCAACACTAATGCACCGGATCCCATCAGAACTCCGCAGTTAAGCGTGTTTGGGCGAGAGTAGTACTAGGATGGGTGACCTCCTGGGAAGTCCTCGTGTTGCACCCCTCTCTTTTTCTTCGCATTTTTTTTCGTTGGGGTTGTCGTTTACGGCGGTTCAGCACGCTCGCTCTGCATGCACCCCTTTCATTTTCCCAGCATTTTTTTTTTTTTTTCTCGTTGGGCTTATCGTTTACGTCGGTCCAGCACGCTCGCTTCGTAGGCTTAGCGCGCCCCAGGCCAAAAACACGAGCCGCGGATCTCGTTTTGGGTGCTAAAGCGTCGCGGCGACGTCGAAATCCGCGGAAGCCCCTCGGGTTGCACCTCTCCGGCGTTAAGGTGCATCGTTGCGTTCGGATCCTTTTATAAGAATTAAACGCGCTTATGCTGATGGGTGCGATCATACCAACACTAATGCACCGGATCCCATCAGAACTCCGCAGTTAAGCGTGTTTGGGCGAGAGTAGTACTAGGATGGGTGACCTCCTGGGAAGTCCTCGTGTTGCACCCCTCTCTTTTTCTTCGCATTTTTTTTCGTTGGGGTTGTCGTTTACGGCGGTTCAGCACGCTCGCTCTGCATGCACCCCTTTCATTTTCCCAGCATTTTTTTTTTTTTTTCTCGTTGGGCTTATCGTTTACGTCGGTCCAGCACGCTCGCTTCGTAGGCTTAGCGCGCCCCAGGCCAAAAACACGAGCCGCGGATCTCGTTTTGGGTGCTAAAGCGTCGCGGCGACGTCGAAATCCGCGGAAGCCCCTCGGGTTGCACCTCTCCGGCGTTAAGGTGCATCGTTGCGTTCGGATCCTTTTATAAGAATTAAACGCGCTTATGCTGATGGGTGCGATCATACCAACACTAATGCACCGGATCCCATCAGAACTCCGCAGTTAAGCGTGTTTGGGCGAGAGTAGTACTAGGATGGGTGACCTCCTGGGAAGTCCTCGTGTTGCACCCCTCTCTTTTTCTTCGCATTTTTTTTCGTTGGGGTTGTCGTTTACGGCGGTTCAGCACGCTCGCTCTGCATGCACCCCTTTCATTTTCCCAGCATTTTTTTTTTTTTTTCTCGTTGGGCTTATCGTTTACGTCGGTCCAGCACGCTCGCTTCGTAGGCTTAGCGCGCCCCAGGCCAAAAACACGAGCCGCGGATCTCGTTTTGGGTGCTAAAGCGTCGCGGCGACGTCGAAATCCGCGGAAGCCCCTCGGGTTGCACCTCTCCGGCGTTAAGGTGCATCGTTGCGTTCGGATCCTTTTATAAGAATTAAACGCGCTTATGCTGATGGGTGCGATCATACCAACACTAATGCACCGGATCCCATCAGAACTCCGCAGTTAAGCGTGTTTGGGCGAGAGTAGTACTAGGATGGGTGACCTCCTGGGAAGTCCTCGTGTTGCACCCCTCTCTTTTTCTTCGCATTTTTTTTCGTTGGGGTTGTCGTTTACGGCGGTTCAGCACGCTCGCTCTGCATGCACCCCTTTCATTTTCCCAGCATTTTTTTTTTTTTTTCTCGTTGGGCTTATCGTTTACGTCGGTCCAGCACGCTCGCTTCGTAGGCTTAGCGCGCCCCAGGCCAAAAACACGAGCCGCGGATCTCGTTTTGGGTGCTAAAGCGTCGCGGCGACGTCGAAATCCGCGGAAGCCCCTCGGGTTGCACCTCTCCGGCGTTAAGGTGCATCGTTGCGTTCGGATCCTTTTATAAGAATTAAACGCGCTTATGCTGATGGGTGCGATCATACCAACACTAATGCACCGGATCCCATCAGAACTCCGCAGTTAAGCGTGTTTGGGCGAGAGTAGTACTAGGATGGGTGACCTCCTGGGAAGTCCTCGTGTTGCACCCCTCTCTTTTTCTTCGCATTTTTTTTCGTTGGGGTTGTCGTTTACGGCGGTTCAGCACGCTCGCTCTGCATGCACCCCTTTCATTTTCCCAGCATTTTTTTTTTTTTTTCTCGTTGGGCTTATCGTTTACGTCGGTCCAGCACGCTCGCTTCGTAGGCTTAGCGCGCCCCAGGCCAAAAACACGAGCCGCGGATCTCGTTTTGGGTGCTAAAGCGTCGCGGCGACGTCGAAATCCGCGGAAGCCCCTCGGGTTGCACCTCTCCGGCGTTAAGGTGCATCGTTGCGTTCGGATCCTTTTATAAGAATTAAACGCGCTTATGCTGATGGGTGCGATCATACCAACACTAATGCACCGGATCCCATCAGAACTCCGCAGTTAAGCGTGTTTGGGCGAGAGTAGTACTAGGATGGGTGACCTCCTGGGAAGTCCTCGTGTTGCACCCCTCTCTTTTTCTTCGCATTTTTTTTCGTTGGGGTTGTCGTTTACGGCGGTTCAGCACGCTCGCTCTGCATGCACCCCTTTCATTTTCCCAGCATTTTTTTTTTTTTTTCTCGTTGGGCTTATCGTTTACGTCGGTCCAGCACGCTCGCTTCGTAGGCTTAGCGCGCCCCAGGCCAAAAACACGAGCCGCGGATCTCGTTTTGGGTGCTAAAGCGTCGCGGCGACGTCGAAATCCGCGGAAGCCCCTCGGGTTGCACCTCTCCGGCGTTAAGGTGCATCGTTGCGTTCGGATCCTTTTATAAGAATTAAACGCGCTTATGCTGATGGGTGCGATCATACCAACACTAATGCACCGGATCCCATCAGAACTCCGCAGTTAAGCGTGTTTGGGCGAGAGTAGTACTAGGATGGGTGACCTCCTGGGAAGTCCTCGTGTTGCACCCCTCTCTTTTTCTTCGCATTTTTTTTCGTTGGGGTTGTCGTTTACGGCGGTTCAGCACGCTCGCTCTGCATGCACCCCTTTCATTTTCCCAGCATTTTTTTTTTTTTTTCTCGTTGGGCTTATCGTTTACGTCGGTCCAGCACGCTCGCTTCGTAGGCTTAGCGCGCCCCAGGCCAAAAACACGAGCCGCGGATCTCGTTTTGGGTGCTAAAGCGTCGCGGCGACGTCGAAATCCGCGGAAGCCCCTCGGGTTGCACCTCTCCGGCGTTAAGGTGCATCGTTGCGTTCGGATCCTTTTATAAGAATTAAACGCGCTTATGCTGATGGGTGCGATCATACCAACACTAATGCACCGGATCCCATCAGAACTCCGCAGTTAAGCGTGTTTGGGCGAGAGTAGTACTAGGATGGGTGACCTCCTGGGAAGTCCTCGTGTTGCACCCCTCTCTTTTTCTTCGCATTTTTTTTCGTTGGGGTTGTCGTTTACGGCGGTTCAGCACGCTCGCTCTGCATGCACCCCTTTCATTTTCCCAGCATTTTTTTTTTTTTTTCTCGTTGGGCTTATCGTTTACGTCGGTCCAGCACGCTCGCTTCGTAGGCTTAGCGCGCCCCAGGCCAAAAACACGAGCCGCGGATCTCGTTTTGGGTGCTAAAGCGTCGCGGCGACGTCGAAATCCGCGGAAGCCCCTCGGGTTGCACCTCTCCGGCGTTAAGGTGCATCGTTGCGTTCGGATCCTTTTATAAGAATTAAACGCGCTTATGCTGATGGGTGCGATCATACCAACACTAATGCACCGGATCCCATCAGAACTCCGCAGTTAAGCGTGTTTGGGCGAGAGTAGTACTAGGATGGGTGACCTCCTGGGAAGTCCTCGTGTTGCACCCCTCTCTTTTTCTTCGCATTTTTTTTCGTTGGGGTTGTCGTTTACGGCGGTTCAGCACGCTCGCTCTGCATGCACCCCTTTCATTTTCCCAGCATTTTTTTTTTTTTTTCTCGTTGGGCTTATCGTTTACGTCGGTCCAGCACGCTCGCTTCGTAGGCTTAGCGCGCCCCAGGCCAAAAACACGAGCCGCGGATCTCGTTTTGGGTGCTAAAGCGTCGCGGCGACGTCGAAATCCGCGGAAGCCCCTCGGGTTGCACCTCTCCGGCGTTAAGGTGCATCGTTGCGTTCGGATCCTTTTATAAGAATTAAACGCGCTTATGCTGATGGGTGCGATCATACCAACACTAATGCACCGGATCCCATCAGAACTCCGCAGTTAAGCGTGTTTGGGCGAGAGTAGTACTAGGATGGGTGACCTCCTGGGAAGTCCTCGTGTTGCACCCCTCTCTTTTTCTTCGCATTTTTTTTCGTTGGGGTTGTCGTTTACGGCGGTTCAGCACGCTCGCTCTGCATGCACCCCTTTCATTTTCCCAGCATTTTTTTTTTTTTTTTCTCGTTGGGCTTATCGTTTACGTCGGTCCAGCACGCTCGCTTCGTAGGCTTAGCGCGCCCCAGGCCAAAAACACGAGCCGCGGATCTCGTTTTGGGTGCTAAAGCGTCGCGGCGACGTCGAAATCCGCGGAAGCCCCTCGGGTTGCACCTCTCCGGCGTTAAGGTGCATCGTTGCGTTCGGATCCTTTTATAAGAATTAAACGCGCTTATGCTGATGGGTGCGATCATACCAACACTAATGCACCGGATCCCATCAGAACTCCGCAGTTAAGCGTGTTTGGGCGAGAGTAGTACTAGGATGGGTGACCTCCTGGGAAGTCCTCGTGTTGCACCCCTCTCTTTTTCTTCGCATTTTTTTTCGTTGGGGTTGTCGTTTACGGCGGTTCAGCACGCTCGCTCTGCATGCACCCCTTTCATTTTCCCAGCATTTTTTTTTTTTTTTCTCGTTGGGCTTATCGTTTACGTCGGTCCAGCACGCTCGCTTCGTAGGCTTAGCGCGCCCCAGGCCAAAAACACGAGCCGCGGATCTCGTTTTGGGTGCTAAAGCGTCGCGGCGACGTCGAAATCCGCGGAAGCCCCTCGGGTTGCACCTCTCCGGCGTTAAGGTGCATCGTTGCGTTCGGATCCTTTTATAAGAATTAAACGCGCTTATGCTGATGGGTGCGATCATACCAACACTAATGCACCGGATCCCATCAGAACTCCGCAGTTAAGCGTGTTTGGGCGAGAGTAGTACTAGGATGGGTGACCTCCTGGGAAGTCCTCGTGTTGCACCCCTCTCTTTTTCTTCGCATTTTTTTTCGTTGGGGTTGTCGTTTACGGCGGTTCAGCACGCTCGCTCTGCATGCACCCCTTTCATTTTCCCAGCATTTTTTTTTTTTTTCTCGTTGGGCTTATCGTTT
>CAVLGZ010000011.1:0-47206 GCA_963669245.1 Quercus cerris | reverse complement strand
ATTAAGGTTCTCTTCTTCTTCTTCTTCTTCAACTCCTTTTTGTCTATTTCAATTTCCAAATCCCTCTTTCTTCTCTATCTTTTGCCCTTAAAAAAACGACGACTTTTGATAAAAGTCATAAAATACATGTCTGTGGGGCATTAGTCATTGCACAACAGACCTGTGCATGTGGCTCACGTTCAAACTGGTGGGCACCATCTTTTAGTGCTTCATGTGGCATATCTTTTTCTAAAAGCTTTTAAAGTTCAGAAAATCACAATTTAGTAGTTTAATTGGTGATATTACAATAATTATTTTCTTGACCTGTTTGACGTCTCTTTATATAGTAGCCTTTTAAGTTCAGCTAATCATGATTCAGAAGCTTAGTTGGTCGTAATTCACTAAAAATTTTCTTGACCTGTATATTAAGCTTTTATTCAATGAAGAAGATAGGACTAGGGAGGTACTCAAATATTTTTTTTTTTAAGGCATATAATAACTTGTAGCTAAAGTTGTGTTTTCTAATAATGCTTTATTTTAAAATTTTTTGTCATTCTGACTCGTTGAATTTACATGTAAAAGCCTCTTTGAGTCTTTTTAAATTTTTGCCGATCATGCAATTAAGTAATTAATGCTCCACTTTTTGTTTCTCTGCATTATAGACTTTCTGCTGTTATGCAATCTTAATATTGAGGTATTCAGTTGGTTTCATCAAGTTGAAAATACCTATACCATTTTCCATGGTTGCTCAGAGCTTTGATCAAAAGAAGAATGGGAGACTTCGGCTGGATGACTTCATATCTCTTTGTATGTTTTTACAGTTTGCTCGGTAAATGTCCCTTATACTCGCAAAAAGTGCATGTTTAATGTTGTACCTTTTTGATTTAGTGAAATGTGGGCAACAGTACAAGTTTAGGGCATGGTGGACTGGTGGGTATGCATGGTGCCCAGCAGCCCATGGGCTGGTTTTGGACATATTTGATGGATTTCATTAAGTCATTATAGTCTTCTAGGTTTGATTCTGCCAAATGGTCTGCCCTAGCACATGTAAACTTCTACTCCATATGACACATTACCTGAATTGAGACTACTCAAATCTGGAATAAATAAGTTATATTCATTAAACTATATATACTACTCTTCAAATATTATTGTGCTACTATGAATTCCTTATCTTGTTTGTTGCAGGAATTTATTCAGTTCGTTTGATACAGCAAAGCAAGGCAGGGTGACTCTTGATCTCAACCAGTTTGTCTTTTGCTGTGAGTACACTGATTCCCCTACAAGAGAAATTTAAAAGTACCCTGATTCATTATAATGGTTAACTTTTACTTCATTGTGAACTTTCATGACCCCTTCAGTCTTTATAGACTGATTAAGCTCTTTGAGAGAATAAACCAAGGAGAATTTCATCCCATAAAAAAAGTCTCTGTTATAAACTTCATACCTGGATATATCAGTCACTTTCACCGTAAAAGCATTCAAAATTTCTTTGTATCACCTGCCTCTTCTTTGGGACTCTGCAATCTCATTGATCCCATCCTAGATTTTCTTGATTTTGAAACTCTCCATAACTGTTAAAAGAGTCCTAAACATTGCTTTAAAGTGTGCTAGTTTTGTGATACATGCATTGTCAAGTAAAATATTTGAACACGTTGCATTATTTTCGTGTCCAGCTGCAAATTGTAGAATATGAAATCAACTCCAGAATACCAGGCAAAGGTGACTAGCAGATGCGGTACATTGCCACCGTACATTTTGTCTGATGTTTATACTATATTCCATTTTTCTGGCTCTGTAGTTCTTTTAATACAGTTGTTGATACTGAAAATTGCTTATTTGAAATGATGCTGCCAAGCAAGATGTGCTTTAGTTATCACCAATGTATCTCATCTCAAGTCTTGGTTTGTTTCTTTGCGTTGTATGATTTATATTCTTTTAGTTAGTAATCTTACTATCACAGTATCACCCGTTAGGGTAGGAACTATACGATGAAAAACACGAGTCTTGATAAAGAACAAATGAGGAATGATATGGATGAGCTTATATCATGAACCTAAGGCCACCTCAGTGTATCCTTTGACTTCAACAAATAGATAGCTTTGTCTTGGCACTCCAATTTTCAATGACAGGGAATTCAGATTGTTTCAAGCTAGTCACCCCATGATTGATGCAAGACATTTAAAGACCAAAGTGTGCAAGAGAATTTGGATTTCTTCTCTATCTTCCTGGTCGGTACCAAAGTACCTTGGGCATTTAACCTCGTTTTTGTCAATTGTATTTAGTCCAAGATCCAAATATATGCTAGCTGTAAGTGGTCTCTCGCCCGCTTTTGCCACACACATTAAAAGTAGTACCAGTCCAAGATCCAATACCGCCCTGAATGCTTGTATCTCGTAAAACAGTTGCTCATTCATCCTATACTTCTTTAAAGATGACAGTAAAAAGTCACCAAGCAAGACGCAGGGAAGGTCCATTTGTTGACTTAGATTATCTAAAAGAGCCCAAGTATGTTGTCGTTGATGTGTCTCCGGTTGACCAGAAACACCAGTTAATCTCCATTTGAATCCATATCTACTCAGTAAAAATTGCATTAATTAATATGGTTGGAGGAGAAGCTTTGCACCTCCGAGTTGCATTCTTGACGCCACATTAAAGCTAATCCACCACTATTCTCAGTAAAAATTGCATTAATATGGTTGTGGCCTATTCTGCCAGTCAGTAATCATACTACCAAGTACCACCAATTAGGACAGGAACTACGTGATGAAAAACACGAGTCTTGATAATTAAAAAAATGAGGAATGATATAGCTAAGTTTGTATCATGTACTTAAGGCCACCCAGTGTAACATTTGTCTTCAACAAATAGCTTTGTGTTGGCACTCCAATTTTCAATGAGAAGGAATTTAGAATGTCTCAAGCTGGTCGCCCCATAATCAATGCAAATGTGACATTAAAGAACCAATGTAAAACATAATTTGAATTTTTTTGCTATCTTCCAGGTCAATAATCTAAGTGTGAACTCTGTATTCTCCATAAGCTCTTTCATAATCTGTGATTTACCAAAAATGAATACACAGGAAAACCAGCAAATTGGGCCCAAGCAGTAGAACATGTCTTGACAAGATTAGAAATGAGAGAAGAAAAGAAAGGGGCTTCATAATACAATCATGATTCAAGGGTGCCCCCAAACATTGATCAAAGCTCTATCACATAGTAAAATAAGGTGAACAAATTTAATTTATAAACAATTCAATGCAGTACTCATAAAAAAATAAAATAATAAAATAAAACTACTATCTATTTGATACTAAATCTTCTCATATCCATTTCTTAAAAAAATAAAACTTTCATTTTCTTATAAATCATATATAGATTAATTAAAATATATCTTATTTATGTATAATTCTCCGTTCACATAAAATACATATACAATTTAATCAAAACTTTACATGTAATTCTTAAGTAATGAATTTTAAAAATTGTTATTGTGGGGTCATAAAGCCCAACGATATTCATCTACCCCTCGTACTGGGCCAGAGGCCCAGTCCAAGGCCCATAATCGCATATGAAAAAGGCATGACAACCTTGGAAACCTTGCCGAGGATAACTCTGTCCTCGGCTAGCCAAAGCCAAGATAGAAGAAAAGTGATTTACTGGCAAAGACAATCTTCTAAAGCACTCCAAGGAAAATGATAAGTACAACAAGTGGGCACACTGGAGCATGGCGGTAAAGCAATTCCAGGAAAAGCTGCTGCTTCCACATTAAATGCTCCACAACTAACCCTCTGGCCACATTAATGTGGAAATGATACCTGAACAGTGGCTTTTCAGATTCACATCTACTATCTAATACCAGCAACAGCGGATCTGACCTGCACGTGTATGGTGGAGATGAAGGAGGAAAGTAGTATATAAGGAAGAGGAAGCTTTAAGAAAAGGGGATCAGGACTTTATCAGAGAGAACACCATAGCATTCTGAGCTAACTTTGTAAACATTGTCACTGTCACTCAAGAAATAATAAGTTAAAGCTCCTCGGATTAGTGCCGAGGATTGAATCACTTGCCTAAGTCCATATTCGTTTTACTTATTCTTTCTTTAAATCATCTTTAGCTGTTGTTACACTCATCAAAGCCTAATTCTTCTTCCCACTCTCTACAAATTTATTGTTTTGAGTTTGTTGGGTTTGAGTTTACTTATCCATTACTCATAGTGCTCAAACCCAGTCTCTACAGTTACAATTTCTCCCGTATCAAAGGAAGGAGCTGGGAAGAGAGACTTTAGAGTTGTAGACTGATGATTATGAAAAATAATACCTTGTTTTTCAACTTTGCTTATAATTTTGTAATTATAAGGATTTGGTAACATACTTTAATCATGATGTATATACCATTCCGAAGTGAACTATTTATCTACTAGAAGTGAACTATTCATCTATTAATAAGTCATTTAATGGCAATTCCATCTATCACTTTATTGTGAAAGATCATATTGGCTTGTTCCGTTAAGTGAGGTTTGACAATGGGTTTGAGTCAATGACTATAAAACTTCATTTTCTTGATTTAAATTCGCCTAAAAATTCAAAAACTATGGTCCTAATTGAATTAGAAAGACCCTAATCTATATCAGTGTCATAGAATTACTTTAGCTAGCATAGAGGGAAAGTTCTACTCCTTCCATCCCAAATTGTTTGGCCTGTATTCTATTTTGGAATGTCCCAAAATTATGTCATGTTTGAAAAGTCGAATACCATTAATTTATTAATATTCTCTTTATGTCCTTAATTTATTTGTGTGAGCATTTTTTTAATGAAAAAAAAAAAAAAAAAAAAAAACCTAAATTTTGAATTCCACTATACATGCCATCTTTATTCAAATTTAAAATTAAAAAAAAAAAAAAAAAAAAAAAAAAAAAAAAAAAAAAAAACAAAACAAAACAAAACTTGAACAAAGAAAAACAAATCTATTTAAAGGGTAACTTAGGAAATTTCTAACTTTCTTCAAAGAGATAAGGTAGTTAATAATGTTTTCCTAAATAATTAGGTTTTTCAAACTAGACCAAACAATTTAGGACGGAGGGAGTATTTTACATAATAAGTTAATAACATTGCAATGGAATTGTAATTTTCCTCCCTCCAAGACAACTTTGATTATTTTTGATATTTTGCATAATTATATATATTGCATTTGGAATTGTAATTTTTTTTTCCATCGAAGTATAACTTAGAAAATATGATCAAATGGTGATATTGGGACTATTACTGTTGAGATTTAAGACACACAAAAGAGTTAACTGCTAAATGCTCTTTGACTTCCACAGTGTTGTTCCTATGGCCCGACCTAGTTGAGTTTAATCTTAATCTTCATCGTATTTACAGCTTCACATAATCATTACATTGTGACTTTCTATTAATTCAGAGACAACTTTATGTGGGATATTTTTCTCACTTTGCTCAATGCAGCCAGCTAAAGAATTTGGCTTGAGTTGAGTCTAGTTCTTTGGAGCATTTCGCTTTGCATCTGGTTCTGTGACCCCTTGACCACCTTTTTTGGCAGAAAAAGTTTTGTTTGCATTTGCATCAGCGTCTCACATCACATCTTTAACGTGTTTGTGAAGCATCTCTGGTTGCTTTCTTGTTCAGTCTCTGCTCTTCTTAGTCTGCACAACTTGCAGAGTTGTATAGTTTTGTTTTTCTCTCATTAATTCCCTAGCTGGAACACCACTGCATTGGTTCACACAACTCTGTTACTTCTTCTTTCTCAGCATAGAATCTTTGTACTTGACTATTCTCTCCTTGCCATGCTTATGTAACTTTCTCCCTTCTCTCTTTTCAAAGTTTTGTTTTCCATCATTTCTTTTAACTTTTTACCCTTTTCTTCATCTAAACAAGACAATTAATAAAGGCTCCACAACTAATCATTAATTAATACTCATATCCATATATTGCAACCCACTTCATCTGTATCCACTTATTTATATGATAACTTCTTTTTTATGGAATACCCACTAACCCACCAACCATTTATATGATACTTGATTTATTGCTTGGGGTTGCCAGTGCCACATAATGAAACGAGAACTTAGAATTGAAGATTTTAAAATGGCCCAATTAACTCAACATTGAAGCTAAAATATGTAATGGGATCCTTTAACCTCAAAGCTATAGATACTTTTAAATAAAAGGCAAAACACTTGTTATTAATTATTAATGATCTCCTAAATATAGTTTGATTAAAAGCGTGGATCTTATATTGGTTAGTTGGGTTTGAAGTTTGAAATTTAAAATTGTTAACTCAACATTTAAACTAAAAAAAATTCTATTTTCTCCATGAAATGAAGAAGATCATGTTCCCCTTTGATATATATACTAGATTTATATATGGAAATGTCACTAACAAGTTATTGAGGTGTTAACACACTCGGGACACCACCTGAAATCCATTAGCACGAAGAGGATCTTGTTCCCTATTCTTGTAGAATTTATATGTGACCACATTTTGAGTCTATTTAATTCTTACTGATTTTAAGTGATAGTGCTCCACGTTTTTTTTTCCCCTGCATTATGGATGTTTTGCTGTTATGCAATCTTAATATGCTTTACTATGTTAGAATAATTCCTGGTATGACTTGTTTATCTCGAGGGGAAAAAAAAAAACAAAAGAACAAAAGAACAAAAAAGGCCTTCCATGTTGCTGATTGCAATGGTTAGGTATATTATCTAAATATTGAAGTATTCAGTTGCTTAGAGCTTTGATCTAAAGAAGAATGGGAGATTTTGGTTGGATTACTTCTATCTCTCAAAATCTGAAGCTGTAAAGAAATGATGAATTTTATCATTTAACTATAATTTTAACACTAGTATATTTTTGCAGTCAACTTGGTCATTGGTAAATATCACTAGCCATGTAAAATCCTAGGCAAAATTTGTCAAACAGCATGATTTTAGAAAAATTTTAGGAAAGTAGCACATCGTTGAAACTATTTAGTAAGTTACACTGTTTTTTGGAATTCGAGTCTGGGCTAGAACTCGAGTTTGTTAAACTCGAGTTCCAGCCCAAACTCGAGTTTCAAAAACAGTCCAACTTACAAAATAATTTCAAACGCATGCTATGTACCAAAATTTTTTCTAAAAATCTATTATTTAGCAAATTTTGCCTAAAATGCTACTCCATATGTCGCTTTAACTAAAGTTAGACTTGTCAAATCTGGAATAATAAGTAATAGTAACAATTAAACCACATATAATAGTTTACCAAAAAAAAAAAACCACATATAATAGTATTCAAATATTATCATGTTACTATGATCTTCAGATCTTGTATGTTGCAGGAATTTATTCAATTCATTTGAAATAGCAAAGCAAAATACCAAGGCTTATAGACCGATTAAGCTTAATCGATCAAGGCGAGGTGACTCAACTAGTTTGTCTTCTGCAATACAATAGAAATTTCAAAATAACCTGTTTTATACAGTTTACGTTTAGTTCATTGTGACCTTTCATGACCCTTTAGTCTTATAGACCAATTAAGCTCTTTGAAAGAAGAAACCAAAGAGAATTCAGCTCCTAAAAATCTAGGCTTTAAATTGTAAGCTTGGATATGTCAATGACTTCCAATGTCAAATAATTTTCTTTCAGCACATGCCTTTAGTTTCATTTGTTATCCAAGGCTTGTGGTGGGAGAGGAGGGTTGGTTTGGGACTCTGCAATTCCATTGATCCTATCCTGGTTTTGCACGATTTTGAAACTCTTAGGATCCCTTTTATTAAATATAAAAAGAAAATGAGGTAGACCTCAGAGGCATTCTCCATGTCTTTTAAAGAAAAGAGTCCAAACCGTTGATATAAAGTATGCTAGTGCTGTAATTAGGGGTGGCCAAGGACGGAACCAAGATTTGAACCTAAGGGGAGCTAAAGCATGTACCCAAAAAAAAATTTCAATTGACATGGTTTATTAAAAAAAAATCATGGTAGACAAAACATTTGCACTTTATTACCATAAATATTTAAGTTAAGAAAGACATAATATGAACCAAAAAAGTTGAAAGTTACAATATGATATTCTAACATTTTCAAAGAAAAATAAAAAAGGAAGAGGACTTCAGATCTCCAAATTTTGGATAATTGGAATTAATATGTTGATTTTATCACATTAACCAGTCACCAATATGATAAACTTATACTTTTGGATGCAACTAAAAATCACACTAATGAAGTTTTCAAAATTTTGTTTGATGATTTTGAAAAATTGGGATATTAATATTAAGAGTTGGCAATGCTACATCATCAATATTGGCTTCTAAAAGAATTTTGCATTTTATCTTTTGAAAAAAAATTTAAATATTGTAATTGGCTTTCCTATAATTTATAAATCAATTAAAAAGTTATATAAATTATTATCACTCCGTAAGGGAATTTCTCTTTTTTTATGTGATTTTTTTGGTTATGAGTTATTGAATTATGATATTGATGATTTGTGGATTTTTTGTTTTGTTGTATTTGGACTATGGAAGGGTTATGGATCCAAAAAAAAGGTTAAGTGATTAATTTTTTTTGACTATTTGAACCGATCCAAAAATTTGACAAAATTCAACTATAAACTCTAAAATATGAGCATGCAAATAACTAATTTGAAAAGGAGCAATGGCCCCTGCCCCTTGGTGGGTCCGTTCCTGCTGTTGTGCAATGACTAATGCCCACAGATTTGAATTTTATGACTTTATCATTACAAATATCTAGGTGTTATTATTCCAAACTTTATCTAACTGAAAAGATAAACTTTCCTAATACGTTTGCTTGAGCAATTAGGAGAAAATTAGTAACAGAGAGGACCATTAATCAGCCCTGGAGATCAAAGAATTATGAACATAATTTTCATACAAAAATTTCTAGCATTGACCAAAAAATAAAGTTTCTATTCTTATTTGTCAAAAATATAAGCTTTAACTCGTAAACTGTGTAAAAGGCAGGAGAATCCAATGAGAAACCAATCTTCACCAACGCCTGCTTTTTTTTCTTTTTTTTTTTAAGAAAAACATAGGACTGAAACACGCACACAGGGGATCACCAACGCCTGTTAATCACATGAGAAACCAATCCAATGAGAAACCAATCTTCACCAAACGCTACCCTAGGGTAATCACATGATTTCTCATCAACAGTATTGTCAAATAAGAGAAAACCTCATTTATTCATCCAAACATTCTTGACGTTAATATATCTACAGGAAATTATCTAATACACTAAGGGGTGTTTGGTATGTACACTTAAAAATATGTGTTTTGTTGTTTGAAAATGTGTAAAAATATGTGTAATAAAAAAATGTGTAAAAATATAAAATTGTTTAAATATTGAAAACGTGTGTTTTTGAACATGTGAACCAAACATGCCATTATAAATAAGCTTTTTACAAAAACAAATGCACGCAAGTGCTGTGCACATAACACAAAAACTCAACATTAACCAATAAATTTCAAAATTACAAATAATCTCTTTAATTATTAAAAAAAAAAATCAGTAATTTTTTAAAAGAAACTAGTCACTAACGGACAAAAATAATATCACATCACATGAGCCAGCGCTGAAGCTATTATCTATCATACCGTGCATGAGTAACAAGTCTAGTCTCTATGAAACAGTACAAGAATAACTAGTCAATACTCACATTTATTATCTATTAAAAAATTATTACTTTTTAGCCATGTTAAGAAGAGAAAGAGAAAGTGAAAAGTGGAGTCAGACACTCTCTTTCTCAGGTCCTCTGTTTTATTTTCGGAGAGTGTGGAGCTCTCACTCTCATCTCTACCTCATTGCCTCTCTTCCTATTTTCACAACTTATATCATCAAATCAACCAAGTACTAGTCTTTAGAGATTCATATATGAGAGGGATAAAACATTGTCATCCAAAAAAAGAGAGATTAGATGTAAATACCAAATTTGGGTGGTGCTGCGGTGGACTGGTGGCGGCGGCGTGGTGCTGATCTGGTCTGATACTCTGCTTCTGCTCTGGTCTGGTTTGGTTTGCTTCCGCTGCCGTCTGCCCAACCCCGCCCACTCCCAGGTCCTAGTATTTAGTAAGTTAGGTTTTCTTTTTTTTCCCTTTTATTATTTGTGTCTTGCTGCGTGTTGTGAGATTTGTGTGCGTGTTCTGCTGCTCTTGCCTCCTAGGCTATTTAGAATCGGCTTAGGATTTTTTTTTTTTTGTGTCTTGCGTGTGTTTGTTTTGGGTGTCATGGGTTCGGTGTGCTGTGGTGGGTCATGGTGGGTTTGCTCTCTCTCCAAGTCATGGTGGTAATGGTAGGTTTGTTATGGGTTTTTTTCTCTTCTTTTTCTGGCGGTGGCGGTCTTGGTGGATTTTTTATTTTATTTTATTTTGGGGGTGGCTTGTGATTGTGATGGTGGTTGTTGTGGCCGGTGGTGTTGGTCTATTTTGATGGGATTTTTGGTGGGTTGTTGATGAATGTGGTGGTTGTGTTTGGGGTGGTAGTTTTGTTTTGAGTTTTATTTTATTTTATTATTATTTTTTAAAAAATTTTTGTCCGGTAAGTTGTGGCTGCCACGGTGGTGGTAGTGGTGAAAGTGGTTGGTTGCTCTGAACTCTTTTTGGAAGTTTTATTTTATTTTAATAAGTTCATATTATTTTAATGAGATGAAGCTAAAAAAAAAAACTATTGAAGTTGGGTGTATTGTAAAATGAGTTGTTATAATTGATAAAGTTGTTTTTTGAGTTGTTAAATGCTAAAATTTTTAAAAGCTTTGATGCGAATGCTCTAACATCCGCCTTTTTGACTTATTCTTCCTTAGTTAATGTGCTAATTGGAACTTGGAAGTTTGATATACGAATTGGGTACTCGGGTCCTCTCTTTTCATGTTGAATTTGATAGAATGGCATATGGTTGGACAAGAGCCTTGGAGCTGCTTTAGATTCATTTGATAGCCTTTTTTTGTTATTGTTGTATGGTATGTGGTCTTTAGACCATTTCTTATCTTTATTATTTGCAAAAGAGAATTGGCGTTGTTGTGTCCTATAGAAGCCTTAAATTGCTTCAGATATAGTTTTATTCAGAAATAGTTTTCATATTCCTAAACTAAATAATACTTGTTTTAGTTATGATGCACACTGGCTGACATAATTGTGAATGCTTTTGCTTGCTTTTGGGGTGTAGGGGTACCGAAGTTATGGGAAGGTTCATTGGATCACACTAAAGCTTTTTAATGGGTCTATTTTTCACTTTCTTTTGGGGTGTAGGGGCCTGAAGTTATTGTTATTGACATTGTAATTTTGCATGCAGTCCAGCATAGCAGTGGACACTTTGCAGGTCTTTGCTGCTCTAGTGAAGCTTCTTGGGGTGTACCAAAATTAATTCACTTGTATAATCTTTTGTCACAACTGGTCCGGTAATATTTTTTTTTTTCTTTTGTTTTTTGATACTGTCTCATCTGAGATTTGTCTTAAAAATGGTTTTATATGCCATTGTAGGCAACAGAGGAGAGGTACAAAACTAAGGGGGCATACATCATCCTGGAATCTCCTAACTTTGATAATCAAAAGTTTCTCACCTTTGAAGCAGTTACTCCAAGGTTATAGGTATGGAATATTACTCATTTGTACAAAATTTGTTAGAATTTTGGAACTTTTGTAGACTATATATGTGGTATTTTGTTTTTTATTTTGGATGTATTAAGTTTATCATGTCAAGGATTTTGGAATTATTGTGTACTAGGTAATTTTCAAACAGTGAAAGTGTTGAATGCAGGTCCTGATAGTTAGACAGGACATGAAGATGAAATCAAGAAAGATTGCATCTCAATGTGCTCTGCAGGTAGCTACTCTTCTCTTCCTTTTTCAAAGAAAAAAAATGTTCGTACTTTATACAATAAGACATAGTGTTAGTGGGTTATTAGGGCTCATAAAGTTACAGGTTGTAATTATATCCTTGTTGTCAATCAGTGGCCATGTGTCTCATTTAAACAAGTTGATTTCCCTTTATGTTTACATATGTAGTTCTCATATGCTCTTTTTAGTTTTTCTTTTTTCCCTTTATTTATGATTAATTTATGTTAATCCTTTACTGGATCCATTTATTAGAACTTATATTAATTTTAAAAGTTTCTATCATGTTACAGAATTTTTAGCTCATTAAACAATTTCAATGCAACATTACCCATGCTTCATTTGAACTTCTTCGACGGTCATAAAAATATATTTTATCCATGCACTGAAAGACTTTCATGACCTTAAACGAGCTTGGCATGGATAATCAAAAGTGTATGGATAAAAATGTTTTTTTCATAACCGTTGAACTCAATTGGAGTTTGGATGTGTTGGAATGCGAGTTTTATGGAAAATAGATAAGTTAGTCTTTACTTATCATGGGGAGAACAAATCTTTTGGAGATTTGTTTTGTCAGTTTAGGATCAAAGAAGATGGTCACGTTAACCATGAATATCTTGAGCTAGACAAAGACTCTAATTTAGGCAGGCGAAAAATTGATATTTTCCATTTTAGATGGATGGTAGCCCAAGTGGTTAAGAAAAGGTCTCTTAAAATTGTTCTATTAAAGGGTTTTAAACTCTCTTTCTTTGAGTTATTTCTTCATGAGGAGAGAGTAAAGGAATATTACAAGTATCCGTTGCTTCATCTGAACTTCGATGGTCATGACAAATACATTTTATCCATGCACTGAAAGACTTTCATGACCTTAAACAAGCTCGGCATGGACAATCAAGAGTGTATGGATAAAAATGTATTTTTCATAGCCACCGAGGAGGATCGGATGAAGCAACTGATACCTGTAATATTTCTTCACTCCCTTCTCAAGAAGGAACAGCTCAGAGAAAAATAATTTAAAACTCTTTTGACAGAACAGTTTTTGGAAGACTCTTCTTAACCACTTGGACTGACATTTATTTGAAATGGATAATATCAGTCTTTTGCCCGCTTAAATTAGAGTTTTCATCCAGCTTGGAGTATTCGTGGGTAACGTGACCATCTCCTTTGATCCTAATCCGGCGAAGCAGATTTCTAGAGAACTTGTTCTCCCCATGGTAGGCCAAGGTTAACTTAGCTATTCTCTATAAAAACTCGCCTTTCATCGTATCCAAATTGGATGGATGTGTCAATATTCTTCTCATCAAATTTAAAGAAATTGAATTTGAATGGGTCTAAAGCTTTCAAATACCAAAAATGTTTGAACAACAATGAAAATGGAGGGAAAATCAAAAGCCATGACAAAATAACAAATTAATGAACAATAGAAATTGTAAGTAGTATAATATACTTGTTCGGTCACGTCCGAAAGGGTAGGATCTTCTCATCAAATTTAAAGAAATTGAATTTGAATGGGTCTAAAGCTTTCAAATACAAAAAATGTTTGAACAACAATGAAAATGGAGGGAAAATCAAAAGCCATGACAAAATAACAAATTAATGAACAATAGAAATTGTAAGTAGTATAATATACTTGTTCGGTCACATCCGAAAGGGTAGGACATAATATCTCTACATATGGAGCTGGTTCTTCATCCTTAAAGGTTTGTAACTTCCTTAGCTTCTTCAGGTAATTGTTAATCTTAAAAAAATCTGGACTTATTGCCTGCTTGCTTCTTCGACTTTTTTTATGTGTTAGTTTTTGATAAATGTTAATCCTAAGAAAATTCATTCTCATCGCTTTCTTCTTCTCGAGGTTTTTTTAGTGTTGTTTTCGATAGAGTTGAGTTCTGTAAATAATGGAAAGCGAGGATCGGCTGAGAAACTAGGATGGCTTGTTTTATAGTCTAGGCTAGTAGTTTTTCTGATAAAGAATGAAATATATATATATATATATATTTACTATATTATGTTATTTGCGAGTAAATCTATATTTTTAATTGCGAAATGTTAAAAAATAAAGGTATCATACACATGTACTGTTTTTCCGTTTTCATACTTCTATATAAAATTTTTTGAAATATATTTTTCTTTAAAATACCAAAATATATTTGTTTCTATATTTATCGTATTATACACATACCATTTTTTATTAATCATGATTACTTACTCATGATTTAATATTATAATGTGCAGTTAATGTTTGCGTGCATTTAAAAACAAAATTGAGTATTCCAAAAAAAAAAAGAAGGAAAAAAAGTATTGAGAGAATCTGTGGATTTTTTTTTTAAGGGTTAGGATAGTAAATTTAATTGGTTTCAATTATGATGATTACACTGAGCACGAAACTACCATGTTCTTTTCTTAAAATTAAAAATAAAATAAAAAAAACCTATCATGTTTTAATTTGAAACTAAGTAATTCTAGTATTAGTTAAAAAAATTACCTTTTATATAATTATTTTACATGGTAGAATGTAATTGGTTGTATGACTTTTTTACATGGACCATTTTTTCTTTAGTACTCATAGTTTGCCACATAAATAATTAGGGCAAAAGTTGTGCATTTTAAAAAATAGCTTTGAAAGGTCCCTAAAAATACTCTCCGGTCATCAAAATGGCCAGCTCTAAGCTTAAAGGGAAAGGGAAAATGAGTCATATAGATAAAGTATTGATTACTTTCTTTCACTTTTTAGATAGATATCCTGATCTGAAAATCCTAGAAGATTTTAAAGACCAGCTATATTTACAAAAGTTTCTTTACCTCTTGAACGCACCACTACCATTAATATGAAAGGATTTGTAAGATTTTCATTTTCTCCAAATCTTTTTGTCTTTAAAGTTTTTATTTTGTTTTATGTTTTATTTCTTGTTTGTTACAAACCTTCATGGAGTTCTTGGACAAAATTCTTGGCCGAAGATATTGAGTGGCAAAGAGATGCAAATGACCAAGTGCTTTATTTTGGATCAATGTTTGGAAAAAATTTTAAAGATATGGCGGCAATTCTTTTTTCATACATTTAGAAGAATCATTTTCCTGGCGATGTTATAGGATGGATGAGAATCCATTCAAATCTCCATGTGCGCCATCTTTTTTCTGAAGTGAAGCAGCCCAAACATAGTAGGGAAGGATGGATAACTAATATCTTGCACTTTCAGTGGCTTGCTGCAAGGGTGATAAAAAAATGTTTACAAGACTATGAGGGAATATTGTCTTAGTCTTTTACTCTTGGATTTTTTGAAATTTTTATACACATAGAGGGACAGAAGCATTACTACATGCTTCAATATTATCATCCCATATTCTACAATGATAAAGAAATATATATATATATATATATATAAGATGATCCATGCGCCCAAGGATTTGCAGAAACAAAACCCCGACGCATTTCTAAGATACTTAGAGTTGATAAAACAAACAATTTACGGATTTCGAACTTGGTGATCAAGACTTTTAGACGAAACTTAAGAAACAATGCTTGGAGGTGTTTATTTTTACCAACAAAACAACTTGGAGTATGATAGTCGCCCAAATAGTTCGTCATCTTTTTTACGCAACTGTCATGAACATTTTGAGAAGAGTATGCAAAAGGCTACAGAGCATAATGAAAGGTTTTGCAGAAGGACACGACATTTGGATGAAGTTGCGCGTGAAATAGAGATAGAGAGAAAGGTATATGGTTATTTTCTTTATTAAGGTTTTTTTTTTTGTATTTTTATAATGTTAATTTTTATATTGTGATTTAGGTACAATTGATTTTGTTAAAGTCTTGAAACTCTTTGTTGATGTTGTTTGTTGATGTTATTTGTTATAGGGGAAAAAATCAAAGATAAGCATAAAATAGATCTGCCTTCTTTACACGATGAGTTGGAGCCAAAGATTACGAAAAAGTTTGCGGGAGTATATTCGTGTCTTCTTGACTTATGCATAAGGCAATTCCATGATTCTTTATCAAGAATTGATGCCCATCAATTCTTTCCAAGAATCATGGAATTGCCTTATGCATAAGTCAAGAAGACACGAATATACTCCCGCAAACTTTTTCGTAATCTTTGGCTCCAACTCATCGTGTAAAGAAGGCGGATCTATTTTATGCTTATCTTTGATTTTTTTTTTTCCCCTATAACAAATAACAACATCAACAAAAAGAGCCTCAAGACTTTAACAAAATTAACTATATCTAAATCATAATATAAAAATTAACATTCAAAAAAAAAAAAACCTAATAAAGAAAATAACTGCATACCTTTCTCTCCATCTCCCTTTAACGTGCAACTTCACCCAAATGTCGTGTCCTTCTCCGAAGTCTTTCGTTATGAGTATCTCTAGCCTAGCGATTTTATTCTGCATACCCTTTTCAAAATGATTGTGACAGTTGCGTAAGAAAGATGGCAGATTGTTTGGGCGACCATCATATCATACTCCTAGTTGTTTTGTTGGTTAAATAAATACCCCTAAGCATTGTTTCATAAGTTTCGTCTGAAAGTCTTGACCACCAAATTTCAAATCCATAAACTGTTTTCTCAACTCCCAAGTATCCTAGAAATACATTGGGGTTTTGTTTCTGCAAATCCTTGAGCGCATGGATCATCTTATATTTTTCTTTATCATTGTAGAATATGGGATGGTGATATTGAAGCATATAGTAATGCTTCTGTCCCTCTGGGTGTAAAAAAATTTTAGAAAATCCAAGAGTAAAATTAAATCTTAGACAATATTCTCTCATAATCTTGGAAACATTTTTTTATCTCCCTTGTTGCAAGCCACCGAAAGTGCAGGATCCCTTTCCTACTATGTTTGGGTAGCTTCACTTTAAAAAAAAGAATGGTGCACATGGAGGTCTGAAAGGATTCTGATCTGTCCTATAACATTGCCAGAAAAATGATTCTTTTTGTTGTACGAAAAAAGAATCCCTGCCGTATCTTAAAAAAATTTTCCAAACATTGAAGCACTTGGCCATTTGCATCTCGTTGCCACTCAATATCGTTGGCCGGAATTTTGTCTAACAACTCTAGGAAGGTCTGTAGTAAACAAGAAATAAAACATAAAACAAAAATAAAAACTATAAAGACAAAAGGATTTGGGGAAAATGAAAATCTTACAAATTGACGGCAGTGGTGCGTTCAGGAGGTAAAGATTAAAAACTTTTGTAAATATAGCTGGTTTCAATTCTCATCTTTAAAATCTTCTAGGATTTTCAGATTAGTATACCTATTTAAAGAGTGAAAGGGAGTAATCACTACTTTATCTATATGACTTATTTTCCCTTTCCCTTTAAGCTTAGAGCTAGAGCCGGCCATTTTGGTGATCGGGGAGTATTTTGAGTGGAAAAAGGCAATACTTGTTAAGAGTTAGGGAAAATTTTCTAGGGATCCGAATCTGGATGATTCTTTTTATGTTTGAAATTGATGCACAGGATCAATCTGAAAATAAATTAAGCGTTGTAGATGTGCAAGCACAAATAAAATCTAATGACTTAACCCGCCAAATTTAACTATGGTTAAAAACAAGGTTAACTAAGGTGAAAAAAAAAAAAAAAAAAAGGTAAGCAGAGGTGCGTGCATGGGAAGAGATGGAATAAACTACTATAAAATGAAAAAAAAAAAAAAAAAAAAAAAAAATCCACATTACATGCATATATACTAATGATAGATTAGATTAGAAAAGTATATGTAGATTTTTATTACGTACTAGCTTGAAACTTCCTTCTGTTGCCTCCAGGGAAGGACCTCCAAATTTTTTTTAAAAAAATGCTTATATATTTATGTATTAATTTTACCAATTTGGTTCAATTCTAGCTCTCTTAACAATATTATTGGCACGCTAAAAGGTCATGAAAAAATATTTATGGAATCTAATCTAAAAGAAAATTTAGCAAGCCTAAAAAATTTGGCACAATAACAAAAATCATAAATATCAAAGCTATTTCTCCAAAAAAAAAAAAGAGCCCGGCCTTCCAAAAATTTAAAACAAAACTGAGTCTCCCAGGCTCTATTTGAGTTGAATAGATATGAGTTAAATTTATGGCCATGGTTGCAAAATTATTTTAAAGCTTTTTTTTAGGGACCTTTTAAAGCTATTTTTTAAAATGTACAACTTTTGTCATAATTATTTATGTGGCAAACTATAAGTACTAGAGAAAAAATGGTAGGTCCATGAAAAAGTCATACAACCAATTACATTCTGCCATGCAAAGTAATTATATAAAAGGTAATTTTGTTAAGTAATACTAAAATTACTCTTAGTTTCAAATTAAAACATGGTAGGTTTTTTTATTTTATTTTTTATTTTAAGAAAAGAACATGGTAGTTTCGTGCTTAGTGTAATCATCATAATTGAAACCAATTAAATTTACTATGCTAACCCTAAAACAACTACAATGAATACCAAGAAAAAAAAAAATCCACAGATTCTCTCTCAATACTTTTTTTTTTTTAATGGAATACTCAATCTTGTTTTTAAATGCACGCAATTTACACAAAAATTAACTGCACATTAAAATATTATATCATGAGTAAGTAATCATAATTAATAAAATATTGTATGTGTATAATACGATAAATATGGAAACAAATATATTTCGGCATTTAAAAAAAAAAACTATATTTCAAAAAATTTGGTATAAAAATATGAAAACGGAAAAAGAACAGTACATGCGTATGATACCTTTATTTTTTAACATTTCACAATTAAAAAAATAGATTTACTCGCAAATAAAATAATATAGTAAATTTTCTATTTCCATTAAATATATTCATATTATAATTAAATCATGAACAAGTAAAAAAATGTTTATTAAATAATATAATATGTGGGGGATAAGAGGATCAGGCCCAAGCTAATGGGCCGAATACCCACGAGAGGACTGTTTCACATCCGAAGAGAAGGATGCGGAGAATGTAAGGCCCAGGGTGGAGTGGAATCCTCTTAGTAGAGGATCATCGCTGTCCGAGGAGGATATCTCCAGTCCGAGGAGGACATCTCCTGTCCGAGGAAGATGTTTTACTCTGATATGATATCGGAGACTAATTGAGTAGGGGAAAAGCCTGATTGACTGTCCGAGGACTCCACCTGATCAAGATAAGCTCAAAGCATACTCAGGAACGATAAGGATGAGGAAATATCTGAGGGAAAGGCTGCTGCCACCATATTCAATGCATTGCAACAGCTTTTCTGACCGCATTTATGTGGAGAAGACCTCTGAACAGTGCCTCCTAACCTACCACCACTCACACAGAGATGAAAAGAAGCTGCCTGACGTGACAGGTACTTGAGCAAGTTCATGGATGAGGAGCACGTGGACGATGGAGATGAGGGTGAGAGTGACTATATAATAGAGGGAGAGGGTTTGAAACAAACCAGGGGAATGTATGAAAAACTGATGAATGAATAGTGAAAAGAGTGATAATCCTTTGTTATTAATCCCTTGCTAATGCTAGTTCTTCGACCCATACTCTACAAATTAATTGTTTGGAGGTTTATGTAAAGAATTTAGACCCTACAATTGGCGCCGTCTGTGGGAAGACCTTGAGAGTAAGGGAAGAGTAGCAACGGTTGGTCATGGCTGGTCAAGGGCAACAACCGGCAGAATCTGGGGCCTCCCAACATATTGACCCCTTTCTTAACCTGGAGCGGAGGCAGGACCGTGAAGGTAGTGTGCATACTACACACACTGAGCGAACCCAGCCTCGAAGTGGAAGTCGCGTTCCCCATGCAGAGAAAAACAGTATGCAAATAGAGATCGAAAGGTTGAAGAGAGAGTTACGCCATGAGAAGAGGAAACGCACTGTAACACTCCCTGATGACGACTGGGACGACGGGCAGGATATTACCTATGAGCAGAACTCTCAAACTCCAATCAGTGAGACTTTCTCGTATGAAGCTGAGCGCCCTCGTGAGAAGCGATCTCGAGGACCACCATATGGAGGGGTGGGCAATGATGCCATGAGTAAGGCCCTGAGTCAGATTTCCAGGTCACCCTTCACCCGTAGGATCGAGGGAGCGGAGATGCCTCGGCGTTTCAACCAGCCAACCTTTACTATCTATAACGGCAAAACTGACCCTGTGGAACACGTTAGCCATTTTAACCAAAGAATGGCTGTCTATGCCAGGGATGAAGCTCTGATGTGCAAGGTATTCCCCTCCAGTTTGGGTCCTGTAGCCATGAGATGGTTTGATAACCTGAGGGCCGATTCCATCGATTCTTACCAAGAGCTTACTCAAGCTTTCGGTTCGCGATTCGTCACCTGCCGAAGAGTGCCCAGGCCTTTATCCTCTCTTCTGTCCTTAAGCATGCGTGAAGGTGAGACACTGAAGGCGTATTCGGATAGGTACTGGGAGATGTTTAACGAGATGGAGGGCAACTTCGACGCCATGGCCTTGGAGACGTTCAAGTTGGGTCTTCCCACTGATCATGGTTTAAGAACGTCCTTGTCCGGCAAGCCAGTTGTTAGCATGCGCCAACTTATGGATCGCATTGAGAAGTATAAGAGGGTTGAAGAGGATAGGCAGCAGGAAAAGGGTAAGGATAAGGCTACCACCCAGGACAAGAAGGACTTTAGGTCGGATCGCTACAATAATAATAAGCCGAGAAAAGATTTCGCTGGACACTCAGGTTCAGCAAATACCCAAGTAGTTAACACCGTGTTCAAGGAGCCCGTTCATCAAGTCCTGGATAAGGTAAAGAATGAACCATTCTTCAGATGGCCGAACAAAATGGTGGGGAATCCGGACAGACGCAATCGTAATGTCTATTGTCAGTACCACCAGGATCACGGGCATACGACTGAAGACTGCAGAAGCTTATGGGACCATCTGGACCAACTGGTCGGCGAAGGCAGATTGAAGCATCTTTTACATCGCTCCAGCGGAAGAGGAGGACAGCCAATGTCGGATGCCGAGAAAGGGGATTCTGCAAAACCCCCTTTGGGTGTTATCAATGTTATTTTTGCAGCACCAGGAAGGACAGGATACCGGCCATCGAAAGTCATGACCGTGGCTCGGTTGCCGGTGGGAGATGCTGATGAGAGTCCGAAGAGCCCTGGGCATGCTGTGCCCCTCGTTCTAGGCTTTTCAGACGAGGATAAAGCTGGGACCATTCAACCTCATGAGGACGCCTTGGTGGTTACCCTCAGGATTGGGGGGTATGATGTGAAGAGAGTGATGGTAGATCAGGGCAGCGCGGTGGAGATCATGTATCCTGATCTTTTCAGGGGATTGAATCTCGTACCCAGTGACTTGACTCCATATTGTTCCTCTTTATTCAGTTTTGAAGGAAGAATGGTTATGCCGAAGGGGCAAATACGACTTCCAGTGCAAACGAGCTCGGAAATCGTTGAGGTGAATTTCGTCGTGGTAGATGTTTACTCCCCTTATACGGCAATTGTAGCCAGGCCCTGGTTACACACGCTAGGGGCTGTCTCTTCCACTCTGCACCAAAAGGTCAAGTATCCTTCCGAGGGGCGTGTTTGCGAGATACGTGGAGATCAGTCCTCGGCTAGGCAATGTCTGGTGGCGGCCATACGCCACGGATCCGAGGATGAACCTTCTGAAATGGCGGTTAAAGACCTATAGCAGTTAAAGGGGCGGTTGTCGCCTGTCGGCGGGCAGGATGAAAGTGTAAAATGTGAGGACTTAACGCGGGTCTTGGTTGGGGCTGATCCTGAAAGATACTTTCAAGTTGGATCCCAGATACCTCAGCCAGAAAAAGAAGAGCTAGTGGAGTTCCTTAAAAGGAATATGGACGTATTTGCGTGGAGTACCTACGAAGCCCCGGGGGTAGATCCGGAGTTCATTTGTCATCATTTGAGGGTTAACCCTCTGAGTATACCAAAGAAGCAACCTCCTCGGAGGCCATCTAGAGAGCACGTCGAAGCAGTCAGAGAGGAGGTGCGAAAGCTCAAGCAGGCTGGGGCTATTAAAGAAATTTTTTATCCCGAATGGCTGGCGAATACTGTGGTAGTAAAGAAGAAAAGTGGAAAGTGGCGAGTCTGTGTAGACTTCACGGACTTAAACAAAGCCTGCCCTAAAGACCCCTTCCCTATGCCGAAGATTGATCAATTGGTAGATGCTACTGTCGGCCATCCTCGGATGAGCTTCTTAGACGCTTTTCAGGGGTATCATCAGATCCCCCTTGCTCCAGACGACCAGGAGAAGACCGCTTTTGTTACCCCCATTGGTAACTATCACTATAAAGTGATGCCTTTTGGTCTGAAAAATGCAGGTTCTACGTATCAGCGGATGATGACCAAGATGTTCGAATCACAATTAGGCAAAAGCATTGAGGTTTATATAGATGACATGGTGGTTAAAAGCAAGCTTGTTTCTGAGCATTTGAAGGATCTTGATACGGTTTTCGAAGTTCTGAGGAAACATAAGTTGCGCTTAAACGCGTCGAAGTGCTCGTTTGGAGTTGGTTCCGGCAAATTTTTAGGCTACATGGTCACGCACAGGGGAATCGAAGTCAATCCTGATCAGATAAAGGCTATCCAGAATCTACAGCCTCCTCGGAATCCGAAGGAGGTCCAAAAACTAACAGGAATGACGGCTGCTTTAAACCGATTTATATCCAGGTCTGCGGATCGATGCAAACCCTTCTTCTCGCTGACTAAAAAGTGGAAGGACTTTGAATGGAGTGAAGAATGCGTCTCAGCTTTCCAACAGCTTAAGGATTACTTATCTCGGCCGCCGATTATGTCCAGCCCTGAGCCAGACGAAGTTTTGTTTGCCTATATCGCAGTGGTCCCTCATGCTGTAAGTTTAGTACTGATAAGAGTGGATCAAGGAGTACAGAGGCCGGTCTACTGTGTAAGGAAGTCGCTGCATGAAGCTGAGATCAGATATCTGCCGTTGGAAAAGGCCATCTTGGCCGTAGTGCTTGGAACGCGGAAATTGCCTCACTACTTCCAAGCCCATACTATCGTCGTGCTCACGCAACTTCCACTTAAAACAATACTTCGAAGTGCCGATTACACGGGGAGGATAGCCAAGTGGGGCACCATTCTAGGGGCTTTCAATATCAAGTACATGCCTTGCACGTCAGTCAAAGGCCAGGTCCTTACGGATCTGGTGGCCGAATTTACGGAGCCCAGTATGGAAGATGTAGCGGTAATGCCGAGCATGGATGAAAAATCGGTTGGCATGGTTTCTCAACAAGACCCTGCTCACTGGGAGTTATACGTAGATGGTGCTGCGAACAGGAAAGGTTCTGGAGTAGGCCTGGTCTTGACATCTCCGGAAGGAATTATCATTGAAAAATCGCTAAGGCTAGATTTTGGAGCGACTAATAATGAAGCCGAGTACGAAGCCCTATTGATGGGAATGGTTATGGTCCGAAAAATGGGAGGAAAGGCCGTGAACGTATTCTCGGACTCAAGATTGGTTGTGGGCCAAGTACAAGGAGAATTTAAAGCCAAGGACGAAAGGATGCAAGGATATTTGAGCCAAGTTAAACATCTGCAAGGGGAATTTGAATTTTTTAGCTTGCTTCATGTTTCCAGAAGTAGCAATGCACACACAGATTCCTTGGCTACGTTAGCCACCTCTTCGGATCAGGATCTGCCGAGAACTATCCTCGTGGAGGATCTTCATGAGCCCACTGGGATAGGAAGAGAAGCAATCCAAGTACACCAGATTCGGGAGAGTCCGTGCTGGATGGATGCCCTAATCGGATTCTTGAAAGATGATATCTTGCCGGAGGAGCGAAAGGAGGCTGATAAGATCCGAAGGAGGGCTGCCAGATTCTGGTTGTCCGAAGACCAAAAGTTATACAAACATTCCTACTCAGGGCCATATCTGCTGTGTATTCACCCAGAAGCGACTGAATCGTTACTAGAAGAATTGCACGAAGGGATTTGTGGGAGTCATACCGGAGGCAGATCGTTGGCCCACAGGGCCCTTACCCAGGGATATTGGTGGCCGAGCATGCAGAAAGAAGCCCGCGACTATGCGAAGAAATGTGATCAATGTCAGCGATTCGCACCAAACATACACCAGCCGGGGGGAATCCTCAACCCTTTATCCAGTCCATGGCCGTTTGCCCAATGGGGTTTGGACATAGTCGGTCCATTCCCTAAAGCTGCAGGGAACAGAAAATATCTCCTGGTCGGCACCGATTATTTTACGAAATGGGTCGAAGCTGAGCCTCTTGCCAATATCCGAGATGTGGATGTGCAAAAATTTGTGTGGAAGAATATTGTAACTCGCTTCGGAGTTCCGCATACCCTCGTTTCGGACAATGGCTTGCAATTCGACAGTAACTCGTTCCGGACTTATTGTGGCGAACTTGGCATCACAAACAGATATTCTACTCCCTCCTATCCCCAAGGTAATGGGCAAGCTGAAGCAGTCAATAAAGTCATAGTTAGCGGCTTAAAGAAGAGGTTGGATGACGCAAAGGGAAGGTGGGTTGAAGAGTTGCCACACGTGCTCTGGGCTTACAGAACCACACCTCGCAGGTCTACTGGGGAGACCCCTTTCTCAATGACTTATGGATCTGAAGCTGTCATTCCTTTAGAAGCTAACTTCCCAACTCTGAGAACCAGTTTGTTCTGCCCGGACAACAATGGTGAACTTTTAGAAGCTGGATTGGATTTAATCGAAGAGAGGAGAGAAAATGCAATGGTCCAGCTGGCTCACTACCACCAAAAGCTTAGACAAGACTACGACGCCAAGGTCAAGCTAAGACCCCTAGAACCCGGTGACTTGGTGCTCAGGAAAGTGGTCGGCACCACGAAAATCCCAGCCTGGGGAAAATTAGGACCAAATTGGGAGGGGCCATATCGTATCACGTCGTGTGCAGGCATTGGAGCGTACTTTCTAGAGGACTTGGATAGTAATGTAATACCCCGCCCCTGGAATGTAAATAACCTCAAGAGGTACTATTATTAATAAAATTGTTATCATGTCTATTTATAATAAGTTAACACTGTTTATTAGTTCTCTAAGTGTTTAAACTTAAATCTGATCATGCCTGTAGTCCTCGGACCAGATGATCTCAGATTAGTTAACACTGTTTATTAGTTTTCTAAGTGTTTAAACTTAAATCTGATCATGCCTGTAGTCCTCGGACCAGATGATCTCAGATTAGTTAACACTGTTTATTAGTTCTCTAAGTGTTTAAACTTAAATCTGATCATGCCTGTAGTCCTCGGACCAGATGATCTCAGATTAGTTAACACTGTTTATTTGTTCTCTAAGTGTTTAAACCTAAATCTGATCATGCCTGTAGTCCTCGGACCAGATGATCTCAGATTAGTTAACACTGTTTATTAGTTCTCTAAGTGTTTAAACTTAAATCTGATCATGCCTGTAGTCCTCGGACCAGATGATCTCAGATTAGTTAACACTATTTATTAGTTCTCTAAGTGTTTAAACTTAAATCTGATCATGCCTGTAGTCCTCGGACCAGATGATCTCAGATTAGTTAACACTGTTTATTCGTTCTCTAAGTGTTTAAACTTAAATCTGATCATGCCTGTAGTCCTCGAACCAGATGATCTCAGATTAGTAACACTGTTTATTCGTTCTCTAAGTGTTTAAACTTAAATCTGATCATGCCTGTAGTCCTCGGACCAGATGATCTCAGATTAGTTAACACTGTTTATTCGTTCTCTAAGTGTTTAAACTTAAATCTGATCATGCCTGTAGTCCTCGGACCAGATGATCTCAGATTAGTTAACACTGTTTATTCGTTCTCTAAGTGTTTAAACTTAAATCTGATCATGCCTGTAGTCCTCGGACCAGATGATCTCAGATTAGTTAACACTGTTTATTCGTTCTCTAAGTGTTTAAACTTAAATCTGATCATGCCTGTAGTTCTCGGACCAGATGATCTCAAATAAGTTAACATTGTTTATTAGGTTAACATTACTTTCCGGCCTCTGTGAACGTTCCTAAGTGTATTTACAAAAGATTATATCCGTTGTTCTTTATATGCAGCATTAGACAGATTTGTTCTTTAATGTTAACGGTTATGAAAAGTCTTTTTTAGACGCAATATTGATTATATGAATTGTTTGCAAGGCAAAGTAATTGTGTTTCTTTATGAATATAACTACCAGGTGAAGTCACTTGTGACACGAGAAAATCATATTAAAACTGCGAACATCAGCATTCAAAAAAAAACTAATCCATTAATAAAAATCATAGTTTACAACTCTCTCAACAACAACAAAAAAAAAAAAAAAAAAAAAAAAAACATCTAAGTAGGGACTTCATGAGGAGGATCCGAGGGTAATTTCTCTTCTGCCAAAAATTCACCCTTGTCTTGCTGGGGCTCAGTGGAAGAGACCTGATCACCTGGCAGTGGAAGACCCTGGTTAGGCTCGAGGGTAACCGAGGGATTTGGCTCAATCAAGGGCAGCTCAGATGCCTCTAGGAGTTGTGCAGGGGGGACATCATCATCTGGATACTGCCGAATATCTTCGCCATAAAAGATATTTTCTGGCAGTCTAAGATTTGAGTCGAGGGGCACTCCAGCAGCATCCAGTGCTTTGCCCCAAGTCAAGTCGCAGTAGTCCCGAGCAACTGCGGCAAATTGCTCGGTGAGACCTTTTTCTGTTGTCTCCACCCCCAACTGAAAGGACGCCCTCTTCTCAGCTTCAGTGGCCTCCTTAGCCAGCTGGGCGTCCTTCTGAGCTTCCTCGGCAGCCTTTTTAGCCTTCAGCAGCTCGGCATGAAGCGCCTTAGTGGTTTCCCTTTCTGCTGCCAGATTTTTCTGGGCTTCGCTTAGCTGCCTGCGCTGAGACTCGGCCTGGGACTCAGCGTTCTTGAGACCAGCATCAAGGCTATCCCTTTCTTGGGCTACTCCTTTTAGCTGTTCCGAAAGCTTAGAGATCTCTCCCTTCAGGCTGTCCAAGGCTCTCTCTGCCTCGGACCTAGCTTAGGCCTCGGCCTGGGCTTCCACATGGGTCTTGCGATTCCATTCTTCAGCCACAAAGACCTGCTGGGTGATCTAAATCAGATGACAGTGTTAGTATACAACATAGAAAATCCACATTATAACCAAGGAATGGAATGGATATACTTACCATGGCCAAATCCCTCTTCAAAGACTTGAAGAGTTCATATTGGCTGAAACGCCTATATGAATCCATGTCTCGGGGCAGAAGTAGGGGTTGCTGCAGTGCCTCAGCTATCAGTCCAGCACAACCCCCGTCATAGTTCCTGACCGAGGTCTCCCAGGGAAATGGGACGCCATCGAGCTCTAGCCGAGGGGACCATATGCGTTGTCCTCGGCGCACCTCGGCCAGTGGAGGCTCTTCTCTACTCTCCACCGAGGATGCCCTCTTTTGTCGGGGCTCTTTGACCACCTTCTGCTGCTTGTTTTTAGGTGGCAACCCCTTCTCCTTGTCTTCGGGCTCCATCGGCCTCTTTTTCTTTAGATCCGGTATAGGTTTGAGGGCCGGATCAGGAACCTGTGGAGCGGGAGGAGGTGGAGGCAAATTTGCTTCGGGGCGAGAAGTCCCCGTCCCTTTGGCTTCAACTTTATTACTCCTTCTCTTTAGGAGTAGCCTCAGGTCAGACATCTCTTCCTCTGAAGAGTCTTCGGGGACTGTAGTCAGCAACAAAGGCGGTCGGACACAAGACTGTCTGTCAAGTTCCTCTTCGGAGTCCGAAGGAATTATTTGGACACCCCCTTCGTCTTCCCCTTCAAATTTGAACCTGTCAATTTGTGCGTCTAAGGAGGTGGACGAAGAGCCAACCCTTTCTCTCACGATCGGCTGAGCAAGGGGAACTTGCTGAACTGGTCGGACGAGCAGCGGAACACCTTGGGGATTAGGGTGTGGAACCGGTGCAAGGTCGTAGGGCGCTAGAAAATTCTTCCAAGCAACGTCTATCCTCTGCAACCTATAATCGCCCTCAGTAATTGCGTTCCCCGCTGGCTGGACGTTTGCCTTCTTGGGGGTGTAACCGAGTATGAGTGGAACGGACCTCAACTGTCCGTCTTCGCTGATGTATATCTCCGAGCGCAGCAGATAGTTGAGGGCAGGCACGTTGGTAAGGCTCAGCCAAGGAGCAATATGTATCTTATCTGTAAAACAAACACACCTGATCAGATCAGAAATCAGATACAAGGATAGACAAAGGAGCAACTGCTGAAAGAGAAAGCCCTAAGACTATGGTTAAAGACCCTGAGTCCGAGAAGGCACACCTGGGTCTCCTGGCTCGGTCGGGCAGTGTAGACCGTCGTGCCATGCGCCCGAGACGATCAGATAATCGTCTTTCATCCCCTTATTGGATTTAGGAAGGCAGGAGAATAGCCTCACGACATCGGAGCGGGATTTAAGGTAATAGCCCCCCCCCCCCTTTTTGGCCACGACACTCATACAGGTATACTAAGTCGTGCCAAGTTAGCCCTAAGCCTAACTGTTCATTTATGGCATCAAAGGCCCCTAAAATCTTAAGGGTGTTGGGCGCGCACTGATCGGGAGAGAGCCTATGGTTACGAAGATAGTTTAGGGTCACGGGACCCATAGGAAGGGTCATTCCCCCTTCAATGAAGGCGATCATAGGAATTATGACCTCTCCTTCTTGTCGGGTTAACAGTAGTCCCTCCGGGGGGCAATATCTCAGATTTATCCCCTGTGGGATATGGTGGGTTTTCTTGAAATCCTCAATCAACGCCGGATTATCGACGAGATATTGGAATTTACCCATTTCTAAAAGACTGAACGAAACAGTGAGGAAGATGGTGTTAATAAAAGGAAATGGCAGCCGAGAAGGAAAGAAAGGTTCAGGAGGCACCGAGACTTACACTAGCACGAGTAAAGTGAATTCCCTAACTCGAAATGTAATTGGGGTGGGATCCTGAAAGCAGAAAACGCAGAGATCCGAGTGGGCGTGAAGTGCTTTTGAAGAAGGGAACTCTCCGGAGGCTCTGAGAATGCTCTGAATGTTATGAAAGTGTTTAAAGTAAGAAAAGTAACTGTCTACAGAGGTTTATATATGGGACAAATGGAGCGGTATCATTCATCTCGCTCGAATTACGAGGGTAAACCCTACCCGTCTGATCAATAATCCACCGTTGGATGCGAAGGACACAGCCGCCTGAAGTAGTTGATGCGCTGCTTTGGGAAGGAGAGATTTACAGCAATAATAATGAGGCGCGCGTCTCCACAATCTCATGCGTGTAAACAGGGGCATTCATGACTTTTTACTTCTGTTGGTTTCTTTTGTTTTAGTTTATTTTCATTTTTATCCACTCATTCCCGCGTACCAAATCAAAATCTTATTTTTTCTTCTTCTCGTTTGCGTGAAAAAAAAAAAAATTTTGAGGGGCTATTGTGGGGGATAAGAGGATCAGGCCCAAGTTAATGGGCCGAATACCCACGAGAGGACTGTTTCACATCCGAAGAGAAGGATGCGGAGAATGTAAGGCCCAGAGTGGAGTGGAATCCTCTTGGTAGAGGATCATCGCTGTCCGAGGAGGATATCTCCAGTCCAAGGAGGACATATCCTGTCCGAGGAAGATGTTTTACTCTGATATGATATCGGAGACTAATTGAGTAGGGGAAAAGCCTGATTGACTGTCCGAGGACTCCACCTGATCAAGATAAGCTCAAAGCATACTCAGGAACGATAAGGATGAGGAAATATCTAAGGGAAAGGCTGCTGCCACCGTATTCAATGCATTGCAACAGCTTTTCTGGCCGCATTTATGTGGAGAAAACCTCTGAACAGTGCCTCCTAACCTACCGCCACTCACACAGAGATGAAAAGAAGCTGCCTGACGTGACAGGTACTTGAGCAAGTTCATGGATGGGGAGCACGTGGACGATGGAGATGAGGGTGAGAGTGACTATATAATAGAGGGAGAGGGTTTGAAACAAACCAGGGGAATGTATGAAAAACTGATGAATGAATAGTGAAAAGAGTGATAATCCTTTGTTATTAATCCCTTGCTAATGCTAGTTCTTCGACCCATACTCTACAAATTAATTGTCTGGAGGTTTATGTAAAGAATTTAGACCCTACATAATATAATAAACTTTATTTCTTTATTTATTTTTACGTCTTTTTGTCTTTCCGTCTCGATATGCTAATTTTGAAATCTTTACCGTTCCAACTAGTTATGGTTTTCACTTTATAGTATTAAACAAAGTGTTTTACTAACTTAAGGGCATACATTAGTAAATCATGGGTTTATTGGGTAATGATTAGCTAGCTCAAATTTTATGGTGGGGGTTGTGGGACCCTATTAGAGAGAGAGCATTGCATGGGGGTTGATTATGGGTTAAAAGGGGTTCTAGGAGGGTGTTTGGTTACTAGTATTTTGATGTGCTAGAGTGGGATGGAATTAGGTTAGACAGGTTTCGATTTGACACGCAAGAAAGAGAATTTGAAAGTTGAATATATTGAAAATGCTAATGAGGTGAAATATTTAAGGATTACAATTGTTTGATAGGGCTTACTAGGAATATAAATAGGATTTAAAGTCTAATTTTTTTTTTTTTTTGTCATTTTTTAGTTGTACCATTGAGTTTTCTACCTTCAATAGCTCCCATTGGATTGGATTATGGAGATTTTCGAGCTGAAGGCTTTGCTTTGTTTCTGTTCTTTTGGTACTTCAGTTTAACTTTCACAAGCCTGAAGGAAGCAAGAAATTAAATGGGCATGGGAGCTTTCATTTGCCACCCGTGACAATAGACTTGTGCATGTGGCACACATTCAAACTAGTGGTCACCATCTCTGAGTGCTCCATGTGGCATTTCTTTTTCTAAAAGTTTTTAGAGTTCAGAAAATCACAATTCAAGAGTTTAATTGGTCTTAGTTCAATAATTATTTTCTTGACCTGTTTGGAGTCTCTTTATATAATGGCCTTTTAAGTTCTGATAATCATGATTTAGAAGTTTTAATTGGTCATAATTCAATAAAAATTTTCTTGACCTGTATATTAAGCCTTTATTCAATGAAGAAGATAGGACTAGGGAGGTACTCAATAGTTTTATTTTTATTTTTATTTTTTTAAAGGCATATAATAGCTTGTAGGTAGAAGTTTTGTTTTCTAATAATGCTTTATTTTTATTTTTTCATCGTTCTTACTCGTTGAATTTACATGTGACTACCTCTTTGAGTCTTTTTAATTTTTGCCAAACTTGCTATTAAGTAATTAATGCTCCACTTTTTGTTTCTCTGCATTATAGACATTCCGTTATATTGCAATCTTAGTATACTTATGTTAGAATAAGACCTTGTATGCCTTGTTTATTGTTTTTTTTTTTGGGGGGGGGGGGGGGGGGGGGGGGGGGGGGGTGGGAATCTTCCATGTTGCTAATTCAAATTGTGAGGTATTATGATATTATCTTTATATTGAGGTATTCAGTTGGTTTCATCAAAATACTTATACGATTTTCCTTGGTTGCTCAAAGCTTTGATGAAAAGAAGAATGGGAGATTTCGGCTAGATGACTTCATATCTCTTTGTATATTTTTACAGTCTGCTCGGTAAATGTCCCTTATACTTGCAAAAAGTTCATTTTTAATGTTGTACCTTCTTCATTTTTAGTGAAATGTGGGCAACAGTATAACTGTACAAGTTTAGGGCATGGTGAACTGGGGGGTATGCATGGTGCCCATGGGCTGGTTTTGGACTTATATTTGATGGATCTCATTATAGTCTTCTAGGTTTGATTCTGCCAAATGGTCTGCCCTAGCACATGTAAACTCCTACTCCATATGACACATTACCTTAATTGAGACTCCTCAAATCTGGAATAAATAAGTTATATCCATTAAACTATATATACTAGTCTTCAATTATTATCGTGCTGCTATGAATTTTTAATCTTGTTTGTTGCAGGCATTTATTCAGTTCATTTGATACAGCAAAGCAAGGCAGGGTGACTCTTGATCTCAACCAGTTTGTCTTTTGCAGTGAGTTCACTGATTCTCCTACAAGAAAAATTTAAAAGTACCCTGGTTCCTTATAACAGTTGACTTTTAGTTCATTGACCTTTTGTGACCCCTGTAGTCTTAACAAACTGCTTAAGCTCTTTGAGAGAAGAAACCAAAGAGAATTTCATCCCCTAAAAAGTCTGTTATAAACTTTATACCTGGCTATATCAGTGACTTTCACCGTAAAAGCAGTCAAATTTTCTTTGTATCACCTGCCTCTTGTGATGAGGGAGGAGGGTTGGTCTGGGACTCTGCAAGCTCATTGATCCCATCCTAGATTTGCTTGATTTTGAAACTCTCCATAACTGTTAAAAAGAGTCCAAAATGTTGCTTTACAGTGTGCTAGTTTTGTGATATACGCATTGTCAAGTAACATATTTGAACATGTTGCATTATTTTCTTGTCCAGCTGCAAATTGTAGAATATGAAATCAACTCCAGAATACCAGGCAAAGGTGACTAGCAGATGCGGTATATTGCCTCCGTACATTTTGTCTGATGTTTATACTATATTCCATTTTTCTAGCTTTGTGTAGTTCTTTTTATACAGTTGTTGATACTGAAAATTGCTTATTTGAAATGATACTGCCAAGCAAGATGTGCTTAGTTATGGCCAATGTATCTCATCTCAGGTCTTGGTCTGTTTTTTTGCGTTGTACGATTTATATTCTTTTATTTAGTAATCTTACTATCACACTATCACCCATTAGGATAGGAACTATACAATGAAAAACATGAGTCTGATAATGAACAAATGAGGAATGATATGGATGAGCTTTTATCATGAACCTAAGGCCACCTCAGTGTATCTTTGTCTTCAATAAATATCTTTGTCTTGGCACTCCAATTTTCAATGACAGGGAATTCAGATTGTTTCAAGCTAGTCACGCCATGATCGATGCAAGACCATTAAAGACCAAAATGTGCAACTGAACTTGGATTTCTTTGCTATCTTCCTGGTCACTACCTAAGTACCTTGGGCATTTAACCTCGCAATTGTCACTTCTCTTTCGTCCAAGATCCAAATATATGCTAGCTGTAAGTGGTGTCACACACTTTTGCCACATGCTTGAATTAAGAACAAGAAAAATAAGAAACTAGAGGACAAGCCTCAGGGTCTGGGACCTTAATCACATAACACTCTACATAACTCTGAACACCATCCAACTAGCATTTTCCAACCACACAGATCACTATATCACTTAGGTCGTCAAACTGCCCAACCTTTCTCCTGCTCCTCCTCCATATGAGAGCTTTCTAATGAGAGATAGAGAGTGAAGGTTTTGGTTGGTTTAGAAAGAGAAGGTAAGGGTTAGAGAAAGAGTGTGTGTGTGTGTGTCTGTGTGAAGGGGACGGCTGCTGGAATCAAATTGGGCTAATGTCTCCACTAAGGTTGTTAAGATCGGGATCTTATGTAAAATTATAGAAGGTAGGTGAGATTGTGGATATCAAATGGCAAATCGTAAGGTTCTACCTATTTTCAAATTTAAAACAAAAAACACATTAATAATGACTTTATATGTTGAATAATCCCGTAATTTATAAATTCATCCATAAAAAAACAAAAATTTATATACATTAACATAATTTTCTAGAAAAAATAGAAAGTCATACCATCACAACATGAAAAAAATAAAAACCTTTAAAGCTTCATCAAAACCAAAAGTTTATCCCACAAAAAAATATAAAAATATAAAAAATTAAAATTTTATGTTTTGGTAGGATTCCATATGATTATACAATTTTTTTTTTTTTTTTTTTTTTATCAACAGAAAAAGAATTTTTTTGATAAAGAAATAGAACAATTACAAAATATTGGCTTGCTCCAACCGTATGGCATTGCAAAAGGATTGAGGAGCAGAACCTAAAGAAAAGGAGTTATAGCTAGTTTGTTACATAGAGACCAAGATGCTAAGATGTGGGCCGCAACATTAGCTTCTCTAGGAATCCAACTAAATCTGCAGTTTGGTATTAATGCTGCCAGAAACGCCATACTGCTTTTGACAGCAAAGCTTGATTGAAATCATGGAGGTGCATGAAGCCTAGACCTCCTTGATTCTCTGGATGACATAGGTGATCCAAAGCCATTGGGGTGAAGTAATGGCTGGAGCTATTTTTTGGGTTCCACCACAACTTACGTATTAATGCATCCATCTCCTCACAAAGATCTTTTGGAATCTGAAAATTTGCCATTATATGGGTTGGGGTTGCTAATACCACTGTATTTATAAGCGTTGCACGTCCCATCCAGGACAAACTCTTGCTATTCCCCCCACTAATTTTTGACTCAATGTTTTCCTTTAGATAGTCAAAATCTTTCTTTTTCCTTGTGGAGAGGGATAAGGGGATTCCAAGATATTTTACACCTTCGGGAAATTTACTTAAATTCAAGCACATCCAAAAATCACATAGCTCACCACCGGCCATATACATTTCCAAATTACGAATTTAAATGTTCCTTATCCTAGCAAAAAGTTCATGTTTGATGTTGTACCTTTTTTATTTCATGAAATGTGGGTAATAGTATAAGGTAAGCTCATGGACTGGTGATTATTCATGGTGCCCATGGGCTGGTGGTTTTAGACTTATATTTGATGGACCTCATTAAAGTTTTATAGGTTTGATTTTGCCAAATGGTCTTTCTACCACATATAAACTCCTACTCCATATGACGCTTTTACCTGAATTGATACTTGTCAAATTTGGAATAAATAAGTTACATTCATTAAATTCTATATACTAGTCTTCAAATAATAAGAAATTATATATATACATATTAAAAATTTTAGGATATATAGCTACATTTGGTATTTTTTTATTGTATATTAAACATTTTCTTCTTTTATTTTATAAAATACATTTGCCTGGATCAGTTTGGGTCGAGTTGAAGAGTTTTTTCAACCCAATCCAACCTATCACAGGGGTCCAACCCAACTCAACCTAACCCACGTTGATCAGGTTGGGTTGGACAAATTTTTTTTAAATTACTATTATTATTATAAAATTGAACATTAGAATAACATCACTACAAATAAAAACAAATTTATAACCAAATAGTCATAAGCATAATACCAAACAAACACAAACTATATGAGAAGAACTTAAGGTTTGGGTTAAGGTGAACAAATATTAATCAATAAACAATTCAATGAAATACTTACACAGATAAATAAGAACCTCTGCAAACCAATTAACTAACCACTAAACAAACATAGCTTCTACTTCATGTCAATGTAGCCTTACAGAAATTACACAACCATATCCATGTAAATTATTTGGTTTATTTAGAATTATTATGGTATTTTGTGTAATTATATAGTCCCTGATTAAGGACTTAAAATTCATTGTTTATCTAGATAGATGGCTTCATTAGAATCACTATGGATAAGGTTGTGTAATTCTGTAGTCCCCATGATCAATGCATGATATAAAAGACCCAACGTGCAAGAGAACTTGGATTTAACCTTGCAATTGTCAATTCTCTTTCGTCCAAGATCCAAATATATGCTAGCTGCATGTGTCTCTTGCGTACTTTTGCCGCACGCATTAAAAGTAGTACCAGTCCAAGATCCAATACCACCCTAAATGCTTGTATTTCGTCAAACAGCCGCTCATTAATCCTATACTTCTCTAAAGATGACAGTTAAAGTCACGAAGGTCCATTTGTTGACTTGGATTATCTAAAAGAGCCCAAGTATGTTGTCATTGTGTCTCGGGTGACCATTAACACCAGTCAATCTCCATTTGAATCCATATCTAATGTTTGTAAAAATTGCATTAATTAATATGGCTGGGGGAGAAGCTTTGCTCCTCCAAGTTGCATTCTTGTCGCCACCAATTAGGATGGAACTATATGATGAAAAACACAAGTCTTGATAATGAAAAATGAGGAATGATATGGTTGAGTTTGTATCATGAACCTAAGCATTAGAACATGTCTAGAGAAGATCATAAATGAAAGAAGAAAAGAGAGGAGCCTCAGAATACAATTATTGAATCAGGGGAGCCCCCAAATGTGGATCAAAGCTCTACCACATGGGGTAAAATAAGGAACAACTTTAAATTTATAAGCAATTCAATGCATTAATCATAAAAAATAAAAAATAAAAAATAAAAACCTCTGCAAAACTATTAACTAAACACTTAAGGAATTTGCTACATCATGATCAAGACTCGAACATTAAAGTTGAGCTATTTACATAAAACTCTTTCCAGGTAGGTAGAAATTAGAATACAATAAACAAATCAACATAAACCGAAACATTCATGTCAATCATAACCATAATTGTCAACCAAGTCTAGAATATAGATATCCATAATGATTCTATATATAAACCCAGTCCTTCACTAGGGACTACAAAGTTTACACAACATTATCCATAATGATTCTCATCTATCTAAATAAACAAAAAGTTTAAGTCCTTCATCGGGGACTATATAATTACACAAAGCATACCATAGAGATCTAAATAAACAAAATAGTTTTAAGTTTTCCATGGACTGCATAATTACACAAAACCACAAACAACAACAAAAGCGTGGCCTCTGTCTAAGCATTCTGGAAACAATGACCTTGCATAAACAAAAAAACCCTGTTGACAAATTGACAAGAGAACATTAAAAAGTACTGCATAATAAAAAATTTAAAAAAAAAAAATCATCAATCAAAAGGAATTTTTGAACACATAATACCATGATAATCAAAGAGTTAATGGCATTGAAAATAACATTTTTGTTAGTACTTTGTGTCAATGGTGGAAATTTGTTGTATTACTAAAAATCTCAAACTACAATAACTACTGTACAATTAGTTCTAGTCTAAGAAGAAATAAATATGATGGATTTACCATACACTTCACACCATTAACAATTTTTTAGAATTTAAAATTTTGAATAAGAAAGCAACATCAATTAACTAATCGTATCAAGTATATGATTCTCAAAAAAGGAAAATCATATCAAGTATATTACTCCAAAAATAAAAGAGAGAAGAAAAAATTCCTCTCTACTGTTAGTTTTGTTCCTTATCAACTGATCTTCACGTTGGTACTCTTTACCTAAGCAAAATAATGTACTCATTTGCTTAAAGGAGGACCAAGAGATGCTTAATTCATCCATACTCTTAATCAATTCTAACCTTCCAACTCATAACCCCAAAAAACACAAAACCAAAGTAAAAATTCCCATGTTTGCAGTTTTCCTAAAATCAACAAACAAATCATCTTTTTTCTCTCTCATCTACATATACAACAGAAATTCTCACAAGGATAGACAACGATATAGGAGCATCTAAAAGCCCAAAGCAAAGAAGGCCAAATACACCATTTTGCTCAAGGCTGTTAACTATCATAAGACTGATTTTTTTATTGATCTATGTTCTGTTCCTATTATTATTATGGATTCAAAACTTCATAATGTCGTGTGACTCAGGAATTAGGGTTGAGTATGGCAACCTCATATCTATGTGAAATTATATACATATAACACCCATAAACCTAATCATCCCCTATGGGGAGGTGACCACCAATGCTCAATTTATTCCTGTCAGTTAAGTTAATACTACTCATCCACTTTACAATGCAACCCAAAAATAGAAGAACAAACGTATTTGCAATGCATTAGAAGTCCAGTAGGCCTTCAATGTTAAGCATGTAAAAACCAGTATGCAAAAAAGTTTATACAACTTTCTTTCTATTGGAACAAAGAATACCTGTTTATAAACTGATATGGTAGGAGTGCCGAGGCATTAGCTAGCCTTCATTTGTTACCAAAGCTACAAACCTGAAAATATTAGATGGCACAGTAAGCAAATATTCAATGAAAAAAGAAAGGTCTCTAAAAAAAATATTGAATTTCAAACTATATGTAGCTATGGTTAACAAATTTATGTTAAAACTTAAAACTAATTTTCAGACATCTAAACAAAGTACTTTACTTGTAGGTAGCTTTACAGCCATACGGTTCCCTTTCTAGCAGGCTCGATAGGGTGCATTTAAATTTTTTTTTCCCCCTTCTCATGAAATCCCCGTATAACTCCATCTACAAGTGACATGCAGATTCTCCCATTCAGTTTATCTTCCAAGAATCTGCATGTCACTTGTAGATGGAGTTATACGGGGATTTCATGAGAAGGGGAAAAAAAAATTTAAATGCACCCTATCGAGCCTGCTAGAAAGGGAACCGTATGGCTGTAAAGCTACCTACAAGTAAAGTACTTTGTTTAGATGCCTGAAAATTAGTTTTAAGTTTTAACATAAATTTGTTAACCATAGCTACATATAGTTTGAAATTCAATATTTTTTTTTTTAAGAAACCATTCTTTTTTCATTGAATATTTGCTTATTGTGCCATCTAATATTTTCAAGTTTGTAACTTTGGAAACAAATGAAGGCTAGCTAATGCTTTGGTTGATCCACCAATTCTCATGTTTGCATGAACTGGAGCTCCAAAGCCAATGGAAGAATCTTGTTGTCTGGAAAAAGAATGTAAAATAATTAGAACTCACATTTAGGGACAAGCCAACAATAGTAAAAAATCTCGTTTAACATTCAGCACAAGAAAAGGGTATTTACCTCTCTGAAATCGTCTTCTCCAAATCAACAGATGGTCCACCACAAATGAAGAGTATATTTTTGGTATCCATCTGTGAATCATCAATAGTTATAAGAGGCACAAGTAACAACTATAAGGAACACAATTCTAGAACTAACAAGCTGTCCAAGCTATTTAACTGTTTAAAATTCATATTCCCACAGCTCCCAGTAAAACTACATTTATTTCAAAATATTTACAAACTATTTTCAGCAATTTCATGCGGCAAGAGCCTGGCGTAACACCAAGTTCTCCAGGAATTGTCAATTCCCAGTGCAATTGAGCGTTCCTTTTGCCTATGAGGCTATGACTTGCCAGATATAATTGCATAAAATGGAAACAAATATAGGAGAAAAATAGATAGTTTTAGATCCAGCATACCTGAATGAGATCACCATGAGGACTCTTCTGAGCTCCTCAATCAGGAACACTCACTATCTGACAGAAAACATTTAGTCAACATATATATAGCCTAATATAATATCATAACATACACAATCAAACAAGCAAATTCTCGAAGCTTTGGAACTGACATCTTCATTGTATTAGAAACATGTTCCTCATGTTAAGGACATCTTCAGAGGTGAAAATGCTTGTTTTTGTTTTATAGGCAAGTTACAAACAAACCCAATGAGTATTAAATACAATCAAGTTTAAGAACTCCCCACTATTTTCAATAAGCTTTGATGTATTCAATCTAAGAGAAAGCAGCTGATAATCTGGAAGCAAAGACTGTGAGGCAAGAAAACAGACGCAAATGAAAATTGAATCAAAGCAACCAACACATGCATAAACAAAATAACACAACAGTTAATATATTACTACAAAATATAGGTAATGAAGGCAAAGGTTGGGTGGAGATAGCGTAGCGAAGAGGCAGGGAAATAACTCATTGTAAGAACTCACAAAGCCCTACACAAAATCAATTAAAAAGGCCAAAAAAAAAAAAAAAAAAAAACCCAATTCTGTTCCATCTAAAGTTGGATTAAAATTTTTTTAAAATCTTCAATGAGGGAACACATTTAAGTTGTCCTCAACTGGAAAAGAGTATTAAATCCAACGGAAAAGCCTGCATAAAAAAAATATTTCAACGTTAGAGTTTCAGTCTTGTTGAGGATCTATAGCCTACTCCAATGTTTTGGGACTAAGGCTTTATATCAACAGCCAAAATCTGTTTTACTATTGCTAACTCATATGACCTTACATCTTTTGCTCAAGATGTACCAACAAATTGAAATTGGTCTGTCTTATCACTCACAATGTGTTCAAGGTGACATTATGTTATAAAAAAAAATGATTTTATCAATCAATAGTTGCAAATCATATACCTTAACTTGTCTCTATTTTAATCTCAATCTCCATCTTGCTTGTGAGTTTGTGAGGAAGAAAGATACCCACGGTTTTACCCATTTATCACTGTGCAGACTGTCATTTTGTTGCTGAACTAAAATGCATCATCATTCAGGCAACCTGATAAATATAGAATCTTATTATTATTTTTGAAGACCCAAAATTTAAAACCATGACCTACTAGCTACTAGCAAAGATCTTTTTTATTTCAGAATTGAAATCACCCCGAGACTTGAGTTGCATTCTAAATTTCTAAATTATTATCCCTTTACTCTCTATGACTAACAACAAATAAAGGTTATGACAAGGAAAATTTTATGGACATCAATGATAACTATTACACAGCATCGGATAAACACAGCTTGTTAATGCCATGTGTTTGTAAAATATGGCTAAAACAAGATTTTCATAAAAATCCCACGATAAAAGCATGAGTGTGTTAAATAAATGCCTAATAAACTGTTAACAGGTGACAGAAAAGTCATTGACATGCAAATTCGTATGCAAGGAAGAATGATCACCTATATCCTCTTTGGTAAAAAGCTTCCGAAGAGCAGGCTGCAGCAATGTGACCATCAGCTAAGTCCATGACATCGATGTAGCCTCGGACCTGTTAGATCATAGGTTTTAATAATATGTCAATGTGGGTCCTTTTGGCCTTTTGAAAGATCAAACAAAATTTGTCTTCCAGAATTATGTACAGAAAGTGAGATCCATAACAAATCACTGTGCAGACTGTCATTTTGTTTCTGAACTAAAATGCATCATCATTCAGGCAACCTGATAAATATAGAATCTTATTATTATTTTTGAAGACCCAAAATTTAAAACCATGACCTACTAGCTACTAGCAAAGATCTTTTTTATTTCAGAATTGAAATCACCCTGAGACTTGAGTTGCATTCTAAATTTCTAAATTATTATCCCTTTACTCTCTATGACTAACAACAAATAAAGGTTATGAAAAGGAAAATTTTATGGACATCAATGATAACTATTACACAGCATCGGATAAACACAGCTTGTTAATGCCATGTGTTTGTAAAATATGGCTAAAACAAGATTTTCATAAAAATCCCACGATAAAAGCATGAGTGTGTTAAATAAATGCCTAATAAACTGTTAACAGGTGACAGAAAATTCATTGACATACAAATTCGTATGCAAGGAAGAATGATCACCTATATCCTCTTTGGTAAAAAGCTTCCGAAGAGCAGGCTGCAGCAATGTGACCATCAGCTAAGTCCATGACATCGATGTAGCCTCAGACCTGTTAGATCATAGGTTTTAATGATATGTCAATGTGGGTCCTTTTGGCCTTTTGAAAGATCAAACAAAATTTGTCTTCCAGAATTATGTACAGAAAGTGAGATCCATAACAAATCCAGAGGATGCAACGTCAAGTTTTATAGAATTACAAAACAAAGTTACAAAATAAAAGTGATGACTCAATCTGATCCAAGAGAAAGAATAAACCCAGTTGTACACTTTGTTATTAGAAAGAAAGCAGCCACTCTTGTCAAGAAGAAATGAACATAGATATTGAATTTATAATAAATCACACAGAGTCCCTTCAAGTGATTATAAAGGAGTGCTTCAAAATATGAGATTTATGATAAACCATCAATATAAAGAAAAGAAGGGAGACAGAAGCAACGAAATATTTATTAAAGACTCAGCACACACAATGGCAAACAAAGTCACAAAAAGATGGGATTTTTAGCATAAACCGGAACTGACCCATACAATAACCCATAACATATACCCGAATCAAAGTTTCTCAGTCCACATTTCATCCCAGACAAAGTCGATTATTTTACGAAACCCATCAGACACAAATTTCATTATTTTACAAATCCCATCAATGTTTAGAGAAATTGAAACACAAACAAAATCAAAACAGAGCACCTGAACAAAAACTTTGAAATACAAACATTGAAATTTAGAGGAATACAAAACAGAGCAAGGTGGGTTTACGAAGGGAGAGAGAGAAAACGTGGTCACCTGGGCAGAGGTCGGAGCTGATGTCGGCGCAGGTGAGAGATGAGGGTGTCGTTGGTGCTAGGTCTTTGCTTGGATGGATTCTTCTCTCAACCGTGCCCACGCGTGAGATTATGAGATGAACAACACCACTAGAGTTTGATATAAAGGCTGGGTCTCAGAAAAAGTCAAGGAAGTGATTTTATGTTGGTTCAGAGAGGTGGGTGAGATGAGTGATTGGGGAGGCTGGGTTATGAGTAATGTCATCCGAAGGAAGAGAGGAAAAAAATGAGGGAAAAAGGTAGTGTAAAACTCTTGCTTCAGCCAGAGAGAAGCCAAAAAAGAGAGAGAGAGAGAGTTACAAGGGTCTTGAATTTGATGTGACTATACACTGCGCCGGGTCCCACATAGTTGAACGTAATAAACAAAATGCCATCAAACTCTGTTTTTGAAAGCCTGTTCTCAGTTTTCATTCCTGTATCTCAAATTTTTGAGATGAAAGTGTTTAATAAGACAAAAGTATGCCACACAAGACACCCCATGCTTAACTCGTTGGCTGCACTCAGCATGGAGCCTATAGCTCATGCTGACGTTATAAGTTATAAAGGAGGCTGAAGATCTTGAAACTGACAGATAGTGATAAGCTGTCATGGAAGGAGGTCCGCAGGGAACCCTAAATGGCTGACGACCCCTCTTGACTAAAGGGAATAAGACAAATTAACGGTCTTAAAGCTAACAGGTCTAATAAGAACCATGACTTGGCCCCACGCGTAAGCTATAAAATGATGACTTATATTTCACGTTTAATGTTAGAGTCTTATAAGAAAAAGATTCCACAATTTATGCTCATAAGAATTCCTATAAGGAAAAGATTTCTACTTCAAGGTAGAGATGTCAACTCTTTACTACTATAAAAGTCTCAATACCCTCACAAATCAAGGTACGCATAATTAACCCATCTCTAGCACCCTAGAGTTGTAACAAGTTCTAACTTGACCTTCGGATGGTATTTGGCTAGCACCACACCAGTGCTCTCTGTTAGGTCTTCTCCTTTTTGTTGTGCAGGTATCATTTCAAAGGCACAAGCATTGTGCAACTCACTGGTGATATTTTCGGCATTATCAATGTTTAACAGAGTAATTTGAGTAATATAGTTTTGGAAACAATGACAGAAAAAATGCCAAACAAAATGCAACTTAGTGGAGCATGAAATTTGAGTTTTGAGTTATCAATTTTGAGTTATACAAAACATCTAAATCCAAATACCCTCTAAACTATCATGTTTAATGTATGTATGGAGATTTGAGTAATATTATTTGTATTTTTTTGAAATAAATGTGGGTGAAAAAATATATGAATATACGTGTAATATTATTTAAAAATTAACAATATGTATTTAAAATGTATTACCAAACAATACCTATAAATAAGAAATCTATCATGTCCAATCTGAGAACCTTCTGCATGCATGGTGAAACATACTATATATAACATGTCCAATCTGATGGGGTTGTGGGTATGCATCATGCATGGTGGGTTCCTTGGGTTATAGAAAGAAAGTCTGACTGTCTGAGTCTCAGCAAAAAAGGAAGAAGTTCTAGAGTCAAGTTGCAGAATTCAAATTCCCATTTGTTAAACCATTTTGATTGGTGGATTTCAAAAACTTTTTGGTTATAGAAAGAAAGTTTGAAGATCGGTTCTTGTTCTCCGTACAAATTAAAGTTGTTTTGAAAACTCTGTAACACTGTACATACTTTTTGTGTAAGGAGGAAACTGATTCGAGTGGTGGATTTCAATTGTCATTCAAATTCGTTTTTTAGTAGGGCTTCCACCATATACATTTTGTGTGAGGAGAAAGAATTGAATTTGTGAGTTGTACACAGTAGTCAGTCAACACAATTAAATCCGGTTGTAAAAGAGGGAATCAATTGCGAATCAAAACAACATTACTATGGTATTGCTTTATCGTTGTTAAAGTAATAGCATTAGATAGATGTAAATAGCTTTGTCAAAAATGGAAAGTTGTAAGACTTTCTCACACCTCTATGTCTCTTCATTTTTTTTCTTCTCTCTTGCAAAATCACATCGGTACCATATAGCGTGCTTTATGAGCAATTCAGCACTGATGGAGGCAATGAGCTTTGTAAAGTGAACTTTCATTTTGGACCATCCGTTCCTCACGTGACTCTCTTCCCTAAGGATAGATATCAAAGCTGCATTAAAAATGGGGAACATTTTAGATGAAGTGAGCCAGCCCATACGAGAGAGGAAAAAAAGCACATCTAGACCTTAGTTTTATACTTTAACATTTGAAAATTAAAAGAGATGTTGCCATAGGGGAGGGAAACGGTGCCAAATGTCCAGTGTCATAAGAGTTTTAACATCTAAGGCTGCGTTTATTTTAATGTAAAATATTTTTCGAGTGTAAAATATTTTCACCTGAAAATATTTTCAAGAAAGGAAAATATTTTCTTGTATTTAGTTGTATTTTAAAAATTGTATTAGAAAACAATTTTCAGTGTTTGATAACATTCTGAAAATGCTATTTTCCTACAAAATTTTCACATTTCTCAGTCATTTTCTCAGCTTTCAAACAAATTTTATATCACAAAATCCACCTCCACCCACACATCAGTACCCTTGGAAAATCCACCACCACCACCCACACAATAGCACCCACTGAAAATCCACCACTATCCACACAAAACCCACCACCACACAACAAAAAAAAAAAACCACCAAAACACAACCACCCACACCACCACCACAACAACAACAACAACAAAAAAAAAAAAAAAAATCAAAGATCAAAGAGAGAAACATTGAGAGACTGAGGGAAAGACTGTGGGTGGATCGGCTTTTGTAGAGGATGGGTCGAAGGTGAGGTGACTAGATTGGACTGAGTAAAGGGTGGATGGAGGTGAGGTGAGGTTGCCAGAGTGAAATAGAGGGTGGATCGGCAGACTGTGGGTTGGCAGAGGAGCACGGACTGGAGGAGGAGCACGAACTGGGTCATTGGACGGTGACCTGCGTTGGTGTGTCTTGCTCTGTGGAGCTCGGTCTTCACTGAGCTTGGAATGTTCGTGTGGGAAGCTTGAGAGAGTGTGTGAGAGGTGTAAATGATTTTAAGGTAAAATAAAACCTGAAATGGTTTTACAGGCCAACATGGGTATTTTACGGTCAACGCAAAAAGTGATTTCCGTTTGACCCAATTTCCTGTTTTTACCAAACACGTAAAGGGGGGTGTAAAAGGCTTTCCTGAAACTCTTTTTAGACAAAACAAACACACCCTAAGTGACAAATGATTTTTCATTTTTTTATTTATCTTAATAAAATATATACGCATATATAGGCTATGTTTTTTTTTTTTTTTTTTTTTTTTGCGTGGAAATAAACTAACTATTATCTTTTTATCACACACTTTCTATGGGCTTTAATAGGACTGTTATTTGGTATGTTATTTTGATATAGTATCGTATATCATATCATTCCTATAAAACTCTTTTTCGTCGTCCATAGTTGAAGAAAAAACAAGAAGTGGATCGCTCGAATGGATAACATGTTCATTTTGTCATATTTTCTATAAAGTTGAACAGAAAATAACACAAGTCATTAAAAAATTAAGACTTCGGTCCATTTGATGCACTTACTCTTTTCTTTTTTCTTTTTCTTTTTAGAGAATTTGGTGCACTTACTTAAAAATTGAAAAAAAATAGAAACGGAAAAAGATAGGTTTGTATCTCTTCTTAATCCAATCTTATTATTAAAAAATATAGATTGTTCCAAATTCTATTAAATTTGAACAATTTAACTAGCTCTCTTTCTCTTTGTCCATGTGGGTAAGTTTGAATTAGCTCTAAAAATGTGAACCTCTCTAAATAATAAAACTAGTCTCATTCCTGTCAACAAAAATGCATTAAAAAAAATGTACTACATAACCAAATACAAGAAAAATAAATCAATTCTATCAAAAGAAAAAGAAAAATAAATTAAAATGAATATTTAAACACAAAATACCATGGTAAAAAAAGAGCTAAATGGCATTGAAAATAATATTTTAGTTAATCTAATGTGTCAAAGATGTTAATTAGTCATACTTAAGAATCTAAAGCTACAATGACTACAAGGTGTTTAGCTGTGACTGCATTAAAACCACTTTAAATTTTTTTTTTCTTTTCAATCAAAGCAAATGGAAGGGCCAAGCTTTTAACTCATCTTTTCACATAGGTAGAATATAATAGAAGATTCAACATAAACTGAAACATTCATGTCAATCATAATCATAAGTTTCAACTGAGTCTACAATATGGATATCTATAAAGATTCTAAATAAGCCTAGAAGTTTGTCAGGAACTTTAGAATTATACAAAACCACTTCCATAATGATTCTAAATAAACCAAGAAGTCTATGTAAAGGGGACTATATAATTACATATAACCATACCATAATAATTCTAAATAAAACAAGAAATTGAAGTTGTTCACCAGAGACTACATAATTACACAAAACCACAAACAGCAAAAGTCGTGGCCTCTGTCTAACCATGCTAGAAATTGCAACCCATGAATTAGTAAGAACACTAGTCTCATGCCTGTCAGCAAAAAAGTACTACGTACATAATCAAATGCAAAAAAAATCAATTAAAAGAAATATTTAAACACATGATACCATGATAATCAAAGATCTAATGGCATTGAAAAAATAACATTTTAGTTAATCCAATGTGTCAATGTTATTCCATCGAATATCATTTTATTTTAGAACCTGACCAGTGAATGACTTTCATGCCAGAAGAGAACCATTTAGACAGACCATTCCCTTAAAAATGAAGGGACGGGCTTAAAGTTAAAAGGCCCAAGCAAATAGCAGACGGTACTCTTTGCAAACGGACTGTTAGGGGCACTTTTTACTAACTTATCCTCACTTCTACTATGTGTCAATCCATTTCTGACAGCTTGTTCATCCATAGTCTGAAAACGAACTCTCTCTCTCTCTCACACACACTTTTTTTTTTTTTTTTGCTGAAAGATTAATTTTATTCAAAGAAAAAGAGCTACAAACCTTCAAGACACGCCGCGTCCTCCCTGATAACCTTAACAAAACAGGAAGGGCTATTACAAAAGTCAAAATAACCAAACACACTATACATTAAACTCCATTTAGCAAGAGAGTGGGCGGCCACATTGGCTTCTCTAGGGACCCACCTAAAAGACAAAAATGAAAAATTGGAGGTCATATACTTTACATTTGAATAACATTCTCAATAGCCCATGGGATGGCCATGCCATGCACTGTGATAGATTTATAGCAAACCTGAGAGTCACCTTCAACCGTTACTGGAGCTGTACTTAATGACTCAGCAAGCTGCACTGCCCATAAAATAGCCTCTGCTTCTGCCTGGAGAGGGAGGGTGGCACACACACACACACATATATATCATGTGGCAATGCATGATTGCTTAGCCCGATGCATTACATGTCAAAGGTATTCGCTTCATGTGCCTGACCAAGAAGATCTCTTAAAGTTAAAAAATAAGAC
>CAVLGZ010000010.1:57498-72518 GCA_963669245.1 Quercus cerris | reverse complement strand
GTTCGCTAGCAATCTGAGTGAATAAGGGTCCTGTTAACCTCGAAACGAAAGTAGGTAGAAGGAACCCCGCTAACTCTGAGAAGGTATGCTGCCCCGGTAAACCCGAGTTAGTCCGGTAAGCCCGATCGGGATGAGAAAGGTGGACTTGTCCTGCCATTAATTAAATTAAGAAGAAAGCCCGAGGTAACTATCACTAGAATTCCGAACCACCTATCCTAGTAAATAACATCTTTTTTGTTTTATCGAATCGCTTTCTAACTGCTAACAGAGTAGGTTGGTATTGTTCCTAAATAGAATAGGGCTGGTCCCAGTGCCTCTTTCCTCTGAGCTGGAATAGGGGTAAAAGAACGAAGTTGGCTTCTACTGCGGCCAGGCATAAATAGAGGCATTCCTGGGGTGATTTCCTGCTTCTTCCTGTGGATTCCCTACCCAAAGGGAAAGGTTACGGTACATAGGTACTAAAGCCAAGGCCTTTTTTTCCTTCTATCGTTCCTATCTATGCGTCTCCCGACTCTAGTTCTATCATTTGAAGGTTCTTCTCGATCTGTTTAGACGCCCTTCCCTATGTAGGTTCTTTGTAGGATTTCAATCTGAGATTCCGACTTTGAAGAGAAGTTCTATCATTCTTGAAGTCCAGAACAGGGTCCCGGTCGATAGAGTTTCCTTCCTTCCTTCTAATTCTTTCGATCTTTCTTCTTCCTACGTCCCCCTTCTTCTGGAGTTCTTTCCCGCAGTCGGTTCTTGGTCTTTTTCGTATCGAAATGTATCGCCCTTACCTTACACGAGCCCTTGTTCCCTATCGTTCTCCGCCAACAGGCTTAGTTGTAATGGATTCCTTCTGAACGGGATGCTTCTGCCTCCCTGATCGCTTTGGCTTAAATGCTTTTCCTTATCCATATTGCCTTCCACCTTGTCAATGGAATTTCCATAATAAGAAGACTACTGATCGCCTGAACGGTCGTAATACCTCACCTAGCCTTCCATTAGCATTAGGCCTTTCTTCCCTAAGCGCCTTCCCTTCCATTAGATACAGAAGGAATCCCATACCTACCATTCCCTTGATTCCTTGGATACCTGACATTAGATCCCCTTCCAGCAGTGCTTAGATAGGTTTCGCCCATACATATCCCTTTCTTGGCACTTAGGATGCCATGCTTCTTTGAAAAACTTGTCTTTCTAAATGAAAGTGGAAGACTGGACCGTACATTCCGTGGTTCATGGGATTGGGATTGAGACCTTAACTTGGATTGACAGATTCCTTGGTGTGCTTTTAAGGATACCTGACACATTAGATCCCTTCTTATCGACATACCTGCCCTTCTCGCAGAAGCACTACTGTTCACGAGCCCGAGCCCCTATCGTTTCGTTCTCTTAGCACGGATTGATCGGAAGCGAAATCATCAACTTCGGAGTTTTGTAAAGTAAAAGACATAGGGGTTGCTGGTTCGGGCGTGATGGCTCTCGGCTTTCGTGACATTTCTTTATGGCACTGGTACTTGTATCCCGCACTTCTTCTCCTTATCCCGCAGCACCTTCTGTTGTGTAACTTCTCTTTGCAACCTATACCTCTAAAGTAGGGTTCTTGCCTTTCCGAGCTAGTTGGAAGCTATGCATCGTGAACTGCAGCGTTCATTGAACCCTTTCTTCTTGCCTCTGTCCCTCTCTCTGAAAGCTATGGCATCCCACCGATCCTCGCATCGGGTCTGCCTTTTTTCTTTGCTATCAAGGCAAGGCATTCTATGGCCTCTTCCGCCACGTCCAGAAATGGTATGCCACCAAAGATGTTTTCTCCTTAGCCAACCAAATCTGATGGCAATAACCGTCTTAGGATTACTTCTTTTGGGTCCATCAACAGGAAAAACGAGAGCCTTCTAAGGGGGATCCATACTATTGATCAGAAGGAAGAGAGGTTCAGCGCAAGATGCCCCCACAGGTTGATCTGACCCCTTGTTTCGACCACTACCTGAGATTGAGATTTGATAAGCAATGGACTGGAAGACAGATAAAAGCAAACATTCCATTGATTGAGCACCCATTCCTGTGTTTGATGATGATCCAACCTGCTATCTCAATGGATGGGATTTCCTTGGGGATACAAAGATGAACATAGTCAGTAGTGAGACCTTAATGGCCTAACCAGACAGAAGCAGAATCATGTTCTTCCCCCCGGGATTGGTCATTCATGAGCCTTCCTTTCTTTACGAGATCAGGCCAAAAGAAAGAGTAGCACTAGCTGAGCAAAGTCAGGTTGCACATTGCGAGGCTTCCCCAGTCAACATGGAGAAGGACAGTCGATAGAAGCAATCATCCGAGGAACCTTCCATCACAGTTAGTGTCCCATATTCGAATGAAAAGCTATATGCTTCAGGCAAGTCGTGGATTTGATCCGGACCTTTTCAAGAGGATTTCCCCTTTAGTAGCACCACCTGTGAAGAGTCAGATTCCGAAGCAGTGTGAATAGCTTTTTCCATTCGTGCGGTGGGTTTTGTCCCTAATGAGATGGGGGAGCTGCAAGCCAAAGATCATACTCTTCGGGGGGACCGTGTCATGTCAAATTCAGACCATCTATCTGCCCTAAAAGCAAGAGCTTGGAAAACGGGTGCCAGCAGTTCGGTTGAAATTCGGAATTAGGTAGTAAGTGAATACTTGGGCTTTTTCTTTCTCAATGGATTTTGAATTACATGACTGGCCTTTCATCGGTGGAGGCTACTCTTTATAGAGGTTATTTCCGATATCCTGGACTCCAGAAAGGAATGAAAAAATGACTGAGCGACTATATCATGGGAATATTCCACTGCTGAACGGCGAGAACTTGGCTAAGCCCATTGAGAACTGCTTACTCGAGTATAATCATTCCATCGTAGACGGAAGACCAGCTCCAGTCTCGAGGCAAAAGAGTGAAAGTGGGAATCGACATAGGGCGCTGTAAAGGCCATTCTTTAAAAGAGAAAGGTGAAGTCCTCCGTTGGTTTTACCTCCGAGAAGTGGGTTGGGACGGGCTTTGAAGATGGGTGTACAAGAGCTTGTTTACAATTGATCACATGATCGCATGCAACTCTCCTAGTCTCTTGGGGCGAAGTCAGCTGCTTAACCTGACCAATATAGGTGACGGTAGGTGTGACTAATCACTAATCTAATCTCAATAACAAAATTCCACATCCTGACATTCCAACATGTGACTCGCTGCCCGAACTTTCTTGTTTTTATGCTAGCAGGGGTGTTTCGGGTGGGTAAGAAAAAAAGTCCAGGAAGACTAATTGAGAATGGGCCCATGGACCAAGATCTCGATCCAGCCCAGAGTCAGGGAGGGAAAACCAATCTCAGAAGGGAAATCCGGATGAAAGGGCAAATTCCTTTGATTAACTCTTCTTGTGTGCTCCTTTCTCTTCGCTTGATGGATAGAGTCGCTCTAGTATTCTGTATTCTCGTAAGTCACTTCTTTTTCTTTCCTCTTTCCTGTTTGACTGCAATGCTCTCTGTTAGCTCAATCAATAAGGGCTGCCGCTTTTTCATTTGCCCTATTTCTAGCTGGTAGATCAGACTAGTTAGACGATGTGCCTTCTTCCTTTTTCGGAATATAGTCTTGTATTTCTGACTTCAAGCTTCATTTCGCGACAGTAAGACTGAGTGGAAGGGTTCCAAGAAGGGAGTGAAGTGCCCCATGGCTATGGGTCACGAACGTAGGTATGAATTTCCTCGGCGCGATATTCTCCTCTAATGAGACGAGAATTCCCTTTAAGAGCCTCATTAGCTCACTGGCGTATGGCTTTACCTGTCTCCTCAAGTGAGTTAATGTAACGTATCTTTAGCCGCTTCCCTAATTCCCTGCGTAAAGCCCTTCCATTTGATACGCTTAAGGAGGCAATAGAAAAGGAGTAGATGCAGTCAGTTAAGTTCCTTACCTAGAGAGAAAGGCGGGGGATGGGGACTTAGAGTTATGAGAGTTCTACTTCTATCTGCTTACAGTTGATTGAAGAAGTAGTTCTCTCTCATCCCGCTATTCCGAAGGAATAGAGTAAGGACTTTACCTCTCTATCTATCTTATAGATGTAATAGGACTTAGACTTCTTCCTCTTAGAGCTATCCCTCATATTACAGTACTAGAGGCAAGGAGGAAGATTGAAAGGAAGGAATGAAAAGAAAACTTGAGGAAGGAAGAGAGGCAGGAACTTTTATTGAGGTAAAGAAGGCCTTAAACCGATACTAGAAGAGATAGAGTAAGGAATTACCAATCGGAAGCATTAGAAGAAAGGGTGCCTCCCTCATAGCACAGTCCTATGGCTTCTTAGAGAAGGGGGAACCGGCAAGTAGGGAAGAGAAGACTCTAATCACTGGAAGGAAGCTAGGCAGGAGCCATTCAAAGCTTCTAGCTACCTCAGCTTGAGAGTGCTAGAAAGAAGGAGTTCTAAAGTCAAATCAATGTTTTCGTTCAATCATTTGAACTTCTGTTTCAACAACTTCTCAATTCAGTTAAGTTAAAGGTGTTCCCATCCCGCATCTGCAGAATGAATCTGAGACAACAACCTGGCGTACGGGTCTTGGCTTGTCTTGTTGACCCAAAGCTGGTGTTGGAACTGCTTCTAATCCTGGCTTTCCAACTGGAGTTTACTTTGGCAATGCGAGTGACTTTCCCCCTTTTTGGGATTTCGCGGTTTGCTTGGATTCCTCCAATTCCTTTGGTTTTGGATTCAATCCCAAGTCAGCCCTAGAAGATGGAACGAATATCGAGTAAATTGCCATTTTCCTTTATCAACTTCTTTCGTTTGACCCCTTGAGCGTCATCCCTCCCAATAGTTTAATCAAACTCGCTATCGGGGCTTAAACCCGGCCTAGGAACAACCACCCGAAAAAGCAGAATCTAAGACTTCAAACAGCCCTACTGGAATAGAAAATGAAGGCACCTTCGTTACAGGAAGAGGTGGTGATTTTACTTTGAATGGACAGAAACTCCAGCTGGTTGACCTGGTTACCTCTGCCAAAGATGCAGTGGATTGCTAAAAGATCGATTGGAAGCCAAAAACACCAACTTTCTTAAAGTTTGATCGTTCAGATGAAACTCACCTGTTGGAGAATCTATTTAAGACAAAATCCTTCCTTTCCTTGCTAGTTGGAAGCTCCTGCAGCGTCAACAGCAGCGGTCATTGCCCCCTTTCTGGCTTCCTTGCTTGGTTCCCTTCCTTGCCTATAGGGTGACTTAGGAAAAGCTAGGGTTTACGTCCTATGTTGCGCACTTAAGAAAATCAATCAAGAACAACGGCAGATAAATGCAAAAACATGAAATTATGGGTCGGTCTTATGAGAAGGATAGGCTGGCGCCCAAGCAAGAGAGGTAGAAGCTCCTTTCTCTAGACTTTGACGGTTCACTGGTTTGGGTACGCAGGACAGCGAATCCAACAAAGCCAAATGTGCTTTCAAATCAAAGTGTCAAGGAAGCGGGAAGGCTAGCTAGACGGCTACGATTATGAGAGGAAGTGTGCTTAAATGCGAGGTTTACTAATACGAAATCGACGTTCTCGAGGCCAATCAGGTGATCGTTGAAATGCCAAGAACGAGGCTTTTGGCTGGCTATAGAAAGATGGCCTTCCATTCAATGTTTCGAGTGAGGCCTTCATGATCTGATCAACAATTCCATTTGGTTTTGTTCCTCGGATCAGATAATCCAACCTTGAAGGGAAGCGCCCCTCTTCCCTTCCATGGTTGTGAGCTGCTGGCTCATGCAAGACTTGAATCCAATGAAGAAAATGCGGGTTCTAGAGGCCCAGATAAGGCATGTGATTCAGGCTCGTAAGATGGTGTAACCATCAAGCATCGAAGAGAGATCAATCAGTAAAGAACATGGCCTTAAATTGCATCTTGATGACATAGCCCCATGGTGGAAGTTGAGGATGAGAATGTAAAGGACTCGAATCAGCTCAACAAAAGGTTTGGGTAGAAAGCTCGAACAGCACATAAAACAACACATAATGTTCAAATAATGTGCTGCAAGATGTGCTGCTACTCGATCCCACTAGTAGCCCTTTTTCTCCTCCGATCCTAGCCTATCCGCCTCATCTGCGAGGGCCTTCTTCCTCTTTCACCCTTTCCTCTTTCGTTTCGAATTCGTCCTTCCGTTGGATTGAGTGAGACAGAAAGACGTGATCTTGCAATGGAGGAATGTCGATTATCAGGCCATTTTCCTTTATCATTTGACAAGATCTTTCATCACCCCCTCTTATCATCATAATGACATGCCAAAAAACGTAGAAAAATGGGCAAATCAACTAAAGACCTCTAAACATAGGAAGCTTGCCTTCACGCCTACACCCTTAGCCAAGTCATCATTCCTCAGACAGTCAATCGCTTCTCTCTCGATCATCATCTGCCAATCGCTTAGTCACCAACAGCTTCTTATGAAATGAACAAGAAGTTCATGCGGGCAAGGGTGCTCGTAGATCAGTTGACTACATGTCTATAGTGAGAAATCAATGTGAGATTACTTCAGATCAAATCATCCATTGGCACACCAAAAGGTCTCTTTCAAGGCCTAAAACATGCATTGTAGCAAACATAAGAAGACGCGCCTGCAAGCCTAGCCCATGAATTCCTCTCTTGAGGCAATCCCAAGCAGTTCATCCGACGCTTCTTCATATGAATATGAGTCTTGTGTGACTTCCTTCTCCAGTGGATCCACTTGAGTACACCGACCCGCCTTCGAACATGTTCATCTCGGGATGGGCTCAATCGAAAGATCTATGAAATGGCGTCTATACTGCGAAAATGGGGTTGGGGGCAGAGAGGGTCTCCCCCCTTATTGGCAGCAAAAACGTCGATTTCAGAGCCTATAACAGGTAAAGAACGAACATAAACAGCAGACGCGCATGCAAGCATCCTTGATGGAGGAGACCGACCTGCCTCTATTGATCCATAACTCCTGTAGGCGAGGGAGGAACTGGGACCAGTAACTCTATTGTTGAAGGAATGCCCGATCCAGATAACTGGGACGGTGTCGTGTCCTCACGAATGCCAAACTTCGGAGCTAAGCTCAGCTTGGAGCAGGATTTCACACTCGACGAAAGAGAAAGATAAAAACAAATTATTCAACTACCAGCGCATTAAGGAAGATCATGGGGAGTCATAAAGGGAAGTAGTTATATCTCCTAGCTTGGGGGAAAGCCCCATTCGCCTAGCTACGACCGCGTAGTAAGATAATCCATTCTTTCCTTGCTTGCTCTAACCTTACTTCCTCTAACCCTACAGGAGAAAGAGAAAAGTAAAAAGCAGCGAAGCTTCGAGTCCTTATTACACTAAAAGCACAGTAAGAAATTCAAACCTAAAGGAGAGAATGAAGAGGAACAACCAAGACGTTACGCTAGCCTTCTCACTCTTTATCCTCAAAGAGCGGCAGCGGAAACCGATATATATATATCCGCTGCGCTTATCCGATGTGGAAAAGAGAATTGCAAGATTATTTGCTCTCTCTCCTACGCTCTTCGATAGCTGCCTAGCTTCCTGGAACTACAAGACGAGAAGCCGTTACGCTCGTCCCTACTGATGCCTTGTTTCACATAAACAACAGGGGAAAGGCCGCATCGGAGATTCGGTTGTAAGATGCACTTTAAGATAGATTGGATTGCTTGTCAACTACATAATAACTTAGCCCGCGGTACCTCACATCTATGTGCTTCGTGCGGGAATGGTAAGTTGCATTCTTGCTCAAGTCCATAGCACTCTGACTATCACAGAACACTACATACTCATCTTGCCTTACACCCAGCTCTAGGAGAAATCTCTTCATCCATAGCATTTCCTTAGCGGCCTCTGTAGCTGCAATGGCCTCTGCCTTCCTTCCACCCCCACTCTGGCCAGGGAGAGGAAGAGAGGGATGAGTCTTCTCATCGAGTCTCCCAACAATGGACTCACTATCTCAATCAAGCTCTTTTATTGCATTCGAAGTATTAGTCCTCTTATCTGTTAACAGGCTGGCGTTATTTTCATCGATCAGTCGGCGCCGGCATCTCAATGGCGGGGGACTACCTTACTCGTAATAGCCACTATGGCCTGCTTTCTTACTGCCAGCGTTATCCCGTCTTTTTTCGTTTCAGTTATTCTCTGGATGTACTCGTCCGCCTTCTCGAGTCTCTAGACTTGCTTCCTAAAGCTCTGTGGCTGCCTGCCTGTGATCAACTTCTTTACTTTTCGTTTTTTGAGCCTTTTCCTTTGCTGTTAGCTGTAGCATACTGTCTTAGTCGGCTAGCTTGACTTTATCTTATCATATTCGGGTAGAAAATAGTACTACCTACCCGAATTCAATCTGCAGCGGAAAAAGCCCTCAGCACAAGCGCTAAGCGATAATAATTCCTTTCTTTATGCTGCTGGCCTTTTCTAGCCTGATAGTGAATGAAAGTTCAAGCAAGGTATGTCGAATTCCGCTCTTGCTTTGAGGACTATAGTCAGTACTTTACCTTTTGCTCTTCTCTTGGAGTTCCTTGGAATTCATAATCAATAGCGGGATCTCTCTCTCGACTGAGGTAGGTCACTCACATCTGGGCAGACACGCACTACGGGAATTCACTAGAGACAGAGACGACTAAAGCTAGACTAGACATTCTCAATAGCCTTCTCTTTCTCACCCTGATTTGTCTCTTCAGCGGGAAAAAGACGTGCAGGGAAATTAGAGAATGAATTAGATCTCTAGCCATCTCTACGACTACTGACTTCACTTTGGGCTACTACTTGAAGGGGGAGGCTCGCTTCACTCTAGAATACGAGCTACTACCCCTTCGATAACTAGGGATCCTCAACTGAAACTGAGGAAAACAAGTCGGATACTCTCTCTCGGGAGAGAACTAGAGTATTGAGTACCAAAACGAGATAAAGAGAAAGAAGACTTTTAGCTCCCTACTTTGAGGAAAAGAACTAAGATCAAGTATTGCACTGCTACCGGCTTCAGCCTTTAGATACCTTTACTCCGCCTCCGGTGCCCAATACGAAGGCTCACTTCGGTTGCCAGTTGGGGCCCGAAGGAGATGGGAAACGGATGATGAAGAAAGGAACCTTAACCGCTCTACAAGAAAGAAGAAAAAGGCACATCTATAGGCGAGGACAGACGCCAAAGCAAGATTGGAGCTCGAAGACCAGGCAAGGGAAGCACGCTTTCGGACAGCAAAAAAGGCAGACTCAGGAAAAGGCGCTTACAGCCTTTATTCCACTGATGACATTATTAATAACTTTTCTTTGGCGTTAGTAGCCTATGCAAACGATTCTTCTGATGCATCTCCAGATGCGAATTCTTCGGCGGATGAAACTGTGGGGTTTGGTCATTGGCTTACTTTACTGACGATTCCAGAGCGAATTTAGCGCTATTCGAGCCAAAGGGGTTGACAACCTATCGGCGTCAAATCAATGTTTTCGTTCAATCATTTCCTATGGGCTAGACTCTATTATGAAATTGACCTTGCCCGCCACAAAGCTACTATTGCATACCGCTCAACGCGCGCTAGAATGGATCTCAGCTAAACGGTTACCGGTCCACCAGCCCCGCAAGGCTCTCAACGGTGAACTCCTCGGTTCGTCAACGTTTTGATCTCTGTTCTCGCGCGTGAAAAGCAGCATGCAATGTTGCCTTGCTTCACGTGAGCGCGCATGGCTCGTTAAGCTTGAGATCCTCTCTCAACCGGCCGCCAGCCCCTTTTGGAACTCGTTCCCGGAATGAATTTCTTCTTGTTGAAAAGACACTACATCATCCATCCGCTTTCAGCTAAAAGTCAGACTTTTGGTTTGAAAATGACGTATGTCACAGCTCTTCCTTCTCCGCCCACCACCCTATAGCTAGACTTTAAATGCGCTAGCTTTCCTAGGAATCCATCATTCCTTATTTATCCCAAAGTGGGCTGGAGCGTCACCACATCGTAGATCTATTTCCTCAATCCACCATCCAGAACAAGGGTTTGTTCCAACAGAGCAATGGGTTGTTCTTTGGTTTGAGCCATAGAAAGAAGATTGAATAGAAAGCATTCGCAGTAAGCTGCTTATTCCTATGATCACCGATCATCATTCAGGAAAGGATTTCTCCTCAAAGTCAGTGTTCGCTGCGCTGGAACGAGCTGGTCGAGATGCGCGGTGTCCAATCGCATCGGTACGGGGCGAAAGGTTGCCTAGCCATGAGAGTACTAATAATCTAGAGAAGCGAGTAATGTGGGTCGGGCTGGCCCGGTGAAAAAAGAACACTCCGTTTCTAGGGACGGAGTCGAAGATCAATACTCAGGAGGTGAGTGAACCTGTGGCTTCTTAGTCTCGTTTGGTCTCGCTATGGCTAACTAAATTTGTGCCTGGCGCGCTATTTCTATAGCACATTTGGGCTCTTTGCGGGCGAGGTAGCTCGCTTTGTTGGTGGGTAAGAGCCAGTCGTTGGTGGATCTTGAGGGGGTGGTAGTTAACCAAGTGGCAAATAAGCAGGAGCAACAACTGCATAAACGACTGCTTTGCTTCATCTATATTGACTTCTTCACCCGGCTCAGACACCAACTTAAAAAGAAGGCTCCCGCGCGCGGGCTAGCGCACCTTAACTATAGGGCAACCAACCGGCTCGAAAGCAGGATTGCCCTTTCGAATTGGATTGATAGGAAACAAGCAAGGGTGGTCGTAGATCAGCTGTAGGCTTTAGACAAAAATGGGCGGTAGCGGGAACTCATCCTAGGGGAATGCTTAGATCGGGTAAGTCAATGCACATATGGATTTTCCCATTGTTTTTCTTGACTCGAACCAGCACTAGCCCCTATTGAGTAAGGAAAGCGCTTACACGACTATCCAGAACAGAAGAAAGGAGTTAGTTCCACTAGTGCGCGGGGAAGGTAGATTTGTTGACGAAATGAAAGGGTATAGGTGAAATGCAAGCAGCATTAGAGAGAAGGTTTCTCTCTACCTGGAAAAAGAAGTCGAGGGAAACTCTCTGATACCTGTCATATGCTTATAAGTACATACCTTAGTTATACCGGAGGCTTCTGTTCTAGTTCCAGGGTTGTGAGAGGTTTCTGTCTTTCTTACCTGCTTTGGAATTGGATCTTGGTCTATTTGAGATTGTTCCTTTTAATAGTGATTTGAATAACGAAGAACACCACTTCTTCGCGCAAGTCAGAAGAGGCTACGGGATTCGTAGCCCTATGAGTCGTTCGGACCTCGCGTTCATGATATCTACAACCTTTTGAAAGGCTCTTCTGTATGTGAACAGGAAAGATAGATGGAAGGTACGCTCGCTTGCTGTCTTGTTCTCTGTCGCGAAGATCGGTTTTTATTCGGAATATAGGGCCTTAGTAGGAACCAAAAATATCTTCTTATTCTTTTTAATTCCCTCGACAGCTTTGAAGCAATTAAAGGGAAGGCCGAAGGACTGGAATTATTTTATTCGGCCAGCCCTTTGTCATCCTTAGGTTATTGGCGGATCGGTTTCAGTCTTTATGAATTAAACATGTCTCCTCATAGGAAGATTGTACGCCTCCTTGATAGTGGCAAGACCCAAGGTAGATCGGCTCATCAAGAGTAGTCGCCTAGACACCGGTGAGGCATCTACACAGACTCCCTAAATCATGAACCGTTTGGCGAATTCGCACGCCCATTATACAAGATGCCAATAGACCTCTCTGACTGAGGGAACTAGCAATAGAAGTGGGGCAAGACATCTGAGTCAACAACTTCTTTATTCATATAATAGGTTTCTAACAGAATGGGGGGCTATTTATCCGAAAGTGAGGACCTTGTATAATGGGAAGCCCCTCTTCTCTGGATCTGGCATTCCTGTCCCAGTATGAAAAGATGAACTCTTTCCCTCTGCTTTCCTTTCGTTTTGTCCCCGGATTCTTCCCCCAGGGGGTTACTTTGTTCCAGGCACTAAGCGTGATACCTTTATTGGTCTTGTAGTTCCATAAATAGGGTGCCTTTGACTATCCCGTATTGAAAGAGCGGCGATAGGAGGAGGGATAACGTCCTCAGCTAAGGTCCGCATTGTTCTATCCTATCTCCTATAGGCATTCATTATAGGCATTCATTGGGTCATCTCCTCCAGGTAAGAATCGGGATTTCAAGTCTGAGTTCTACCCCAAGATAGGGAATGGTTTCCCCAATATAGGATTCGGCTAGTGTTCAATAGGCTCGCTAGTCGAGATCCTCAAATAGGGGCATACCGGAGGGACTCAATCAGTATATCTATTCTATTGCCATTTCCGTCTAGAAAAAGAAAGAGTGTGAGGCATCTCATGCAAATCAGTCAGTGACTCAAATCGAGTAGATATAGGCTAGTAAAATAGGTCTAGGAAGAACGATGACTTCCTTCGATACAGGATTCCGAAAGGACGGATCCTATTACTTTGGAATGGAGCGAAGGCGCACCACTTTAGTCAACTCGAAGAAGAGGAAACGGAAGCAACCTTTCCGAAAGATTACCAGGCGAGGGGTTAGGACTGCCTTAGACCAGTCCTGACTTTACCTGATTGTGTAAGAGACTAGGTCCGTCTGGCATGGCGGGCAGGGAAGACAACTCACTTTGAGAGCCGAGCTACCAGTCACCTAAAGGGATCCCGCTTTTGGGCAATCCAAAATGGCGACTGAGGAAGCAGCCCTTATTATACCACTGACGGGCCCGTGGATTCCTACTTACCAAAAGGGGGAATATTGGCTAGCCGAGATGAAGCTCAGATACGAATTCGCGAGTTCGCCAAGAAGAAGAGCTTAGCTCTGGACGAAAGAACTAGAGTAGAGTCCGATGGTTCTTTTCGATATGGCTAGACGCCCTTCCCTCCTACTAGCGCTACTAGGCTCGGAAGCCAACTCACTTTGAGAGCTAGTCGCCTTAGTCTTGACTTAGCTTTAGAGGAGCTCACCAGCCAGAAAGAGGTCGGAGGTTTCATTATCCAGAAGTTTACCCTTCTTTCTTGTAGGCAGATAACCCGTCGGGTTGGCAACCCAGATTAACTAAACACTCGCAGTTGGAAAAAGGCATAGCCTAACAAAACAAACCACCCCTTTTAGCTTAGCTCCACGAGAAATTAGCCGATCTACTTATAATAAATCGGGAAGGCATGACGGGAAAGCAAACCACCTTGTCGAGCTGGAAGACCTGGAAAGGTAAACGGTAGACCGCTTAGTGGCATCAACAAAGGAGCGACAGAGGGGAAGGTGAAGGCCGGACTAGATTCATTCCTGGTGTCAGGAGATAGCGGACTGGGGGAAGATCTCGACGATGAAAAGAAGTTAATGACACAGGCGCCACACAAGCTGCCTGCTCTGACGAGAGACAGTACGCGGTAGGACAAATCAACTAAAGAGGCGGCGTTAGGCGGTGACAAGGAATAAAAACCTTCACCAGGGATGGGTATGTCCAATCCACTTGGTTGGAATGAATCTGGGCTTTCGACGAAGATTTCGTCGGGTGGAATGATTATTGACTTGACCTTTTCGACCGGTTAGTTCAATCAAAAGTAGAATCCTTTTGAAAACATCGCATTTTTGGCTTCAAAATACGCGATTTACGCAATCCAAAAAGAAGGAATGACCGACGTCGTGGGATCGGATTTCCTCATGATTTCACTCTCTGTGTCGGCGAGTGTGAAATACCTATTATGAAACTCAGAGTAGGATAGAGTCCCCTTTTGTCTTTATATTTGACACGAGCTCACGAGAAAGAAGGGGAACCCACTCTTTCAACCCAACCGAGGGCGGACTGACTCAAAGAAAGGATTACGAAAGCACGGGGCTTGGCCGCTTGGCCTGCCGTTAATAAGGAATGCCCGGGGCATAGGACTCACTAAAAATAAAGGAAGCAATTAGCCCTCGGGACTCTCAGGTCTGGACTCTAGTAGACGGTTTTGCACGTGGAAATTCCATTTCTTCCTGAATATTAGAAAAGTCCATTTTTCTTTCTGAAAGTCTCTTTGCTTCATTCCTAGCAAGCACCATTCCCAGTTCTTCTTTCATTTTGCTACCAGTTCACTAGGGATAGTTATCGAGTCGCCTATGGAGTAAGGGAAGGGGGGGGGCTTCTATGGCATGCATATCCATATTTTCATGAAGCTTATCGAGGGCAGCGTATGATCTTTCATCTGGGCGGGATTCTCATAGAAAGAGAAGCTTCGATCCCTAGGCTAGGAGAGGCTTTTGCGATCTTATAACAATGGTGTATGAAGGGGGATACCTTAAAAGAAACTTATGTTATGATCGAACCCTTTTCTATAGAAAGAAAGTGAGTGAGCCCAGCCCATGATTAAGTTTGGAATATAACGCCACCCCCTATTTGAGTAAGGCTGAAAGCATCAGCACGCACGAAAGCAGAAGGAATCCAGACGCCGGCCAGAAAGATTTAAAGTGGCAGAATCCGTGCGTGAGAACAGATGGGGAAGGTCGAAAGCGGATCAGGAAGCCCCCGCCCGCTATGCTCTTTATCAACAACGCATTCATTCATTGAATAATCAAGCGGAGGCGGCGTATTGAAAGAGCTCCTGCCAGATCGCTACACAAGCCACCGCTCTACACCGAAACAGAGAGGAGCTGCTTATTCTACTTCTACAATTTACAACTACTGTTCATTAAGAATAAGAACGCTACGCAGAGCTTTCAACATTCGCTATGCTACGCGCTACGCGGCTCTATTCATTCCATCATTCAATACACACGGAGAAGAGAAGAGGGAAAGACCTATACTCTAATAAAAGGAGGAAAGAAAGACTTTTTATAAAAAATCCACTACCTGGCTGCTCTATGTATCAGCGCTGGAGACGTCGGTAGTCTCAAAGCCGTCCCTTCCCCCACTCTTTATTGGCTCGTTTTGTAGGAATAGAGTAGTCAAAGTAATTGCGTCTACCACTGAAGGCAGCCAAGAGTCACTCGGGGCTTTAGTACTACACTACTCAGCTCGTTATAGTCCATTAGAGTGTTTGAAATCCATGAATCCTTACTCTGTACGGAGCAGTAGGCTGGAGTTATAGTCCGTATCCGTACTGTACTACTTGCCTGGAGTAGGAAAGAGTGTTCTATCTGTTTTTTAACCAGTCACT